>JAQIWT010001623.1:0-10085 GCA_034696485.1 Isohypsibius dastychi
GTAACGGAACGGGACTTGGTAAGTTTCAACGGAACGGGAGCGGTTGACCGAAAATGAAAAACGGGCCAGGTCTGGTGCGTTTCCTAGCTAAAACAGTTGAGATGAGAGGTGAAGGAGTGAGCGTGATTAATTTGATAAGCAACAATTGAGTCAAGTTGTTGCGGGTCGAAATGTTTATCGTCTCAAAGTCTCGACGGAACAGATATTTAGGAGAATTTCTACATTATCATTGCTCGGCTTGATAACCGAAGAATCGAAAAGAGAGAGAGAACTGGTTGGCCAGAGTCCTAATCGTGAAAACGAAGCGATGCCCGTCATGCTTACATGATTTCTATTTGTCTCGAATCGCAATTCTCCGCGATTTCTCGATAAGATTTTTTTTCTCTGCTGGACAGTTATTCAACGAAAATGCAAGTGGATGAAGCGGATTTGACAGCCAAACGGAAGAAACTGGTTGTCGTTGGGGACAGTAAGCGCAGAAAAAATCATTTGCACCTTTGTTTATATCGGATTATTCTATCTGAGCTGATTTCTAAATTTTAGAGGATCTTTTGATCACTTTAGAGACTACGCTAACGTTACGTGTAATTCAACCCTGAATTTTTAGGCAACTGCGGAAAAACACAGTTATTATATCGATTTACTCATAAGACTATCAACGAGAAACTTGACCCCGCTGTGGGCACTACCATGTCCGCGCACTCAACGGCGTCGTTGAATGTGGATGGACATATGGTGAGCACATTTTACGTTTATAGACTCTTAATTAGTAATATCATGTTTCACGGCTGAACTACATTGCTCAATTTTGTCTTGGAATTTGTGGCAATCTTAGGGCTGAAATTTAATCTCTTATTTGTCAATGAAAATTCGATTCGGTTCTGAAAAGTCTCAAGTGACTGTTACACGGAAAATCTGAATCAGCTTGTTGGTGCCCAACCGAACAATATCGGGCAATTGCTTTGATATCGCATCTGTATATCTGTGGGAGCTGCACAGTGCACTTTATCTTTGAATAGTTGCATTTGAAAATATGACGAGAGAACATGATCAACAACGTGATTGCTTCCGTCCAAGCCCATGACAATAACTACTCAAAGATAACATGCAGCATCTTTTCATTTCCCTGATTTCCATTTTCGTATTGCATAAGTTTTCGGAAATGGCTGTTTCCTCACTAGCTCATTTTTGAAAGCGGTGTCCATGAGTCAACGAAAAGAATATTTTTTAAAAAGGCAGCCAAATCAAGAATACACTTCTTTGTAGCCCGTGTTCCCAGTTCGGTCGTTGGATATGTTATCTTATTTCTAGGTGGAACTTGGTAGGAACTAGGCACATCAGTGGCACTCAATAAGAATTCAACCCATATTGTCTGTGTGGTTTAACAGTCCTATGGGATACGCCAGGGCTGGAGATATACGATCGGTTACGCCCTTTGAATTATCCCGAGGCGGATGTCATATTAGTGTGCTTTTCCCTGGATGATCCTGATTCTTTGGAAAACGTGAAAGACGTTTGGGTACCAGAGGTGCGTGATGTACACATGAGACTATTAGCGTGATCCGTAGAGAAAATGATACCAGCTGATACTTGTTTACAGTTATAATCGCTACAAATTACTCTGCTATTATCTCTGAATCTGATTTCATTGAAAACCCGATCTTGCCGTCTTTAACGACGCTCAGAGTGATTGAATGATCGACTGACCATTCCATATGTCCTGATTCGAAGTCCAGGATGTATTTTGGCATTTGAACTTTGATTATTTTTTCTTGCAAAACGGAGTTTCGTAATTACTTCAGGCAAAACCTTTCTTGATGGGCTTTTTGCAGTTGCACTGCGCTATCAAGCCTCCAAGCTGTACCACGTGACTAGTCCCACGTGTCAAAGTAGGGGTGACGATCGATAAAGACTTCAGAGAGAAAATAGTCTTCCGATTTTTTTTGACTGATTCTGCCTTGTCTTCATAGATGTGAAGCGACGTATTTTGTAGAGAATTTCAAGTTCTACATTTTTATTGCGACACATTTTCCCAACACTAGGCAGGAAAGCCGTGCCCCTACTTCTTAGAAAACGGTTCAAATCGTCGTGGGATTTTTGATATCTGCTTCCAATGATCGTAGCTTGTATAGAGTCCCCCCACACTCAAAATACAGCATCACAGCCAGCAAAAACTCCATAATTTGGAACCTCAACAACGTGTTATTTTGGACCTCATCTACCTCATTGTCTTTTATACTGTTGTGTTAGATCACTTTTCATTGTTACAACAGTGATAAATTTTGGAAAATAATGAATGGTATCATAATTATTAGTATTATCACTATTACCAGGGTTCACATTCAGAACATCGACAAAACTATGATAATTTAACTTCAGCGATTTTTTCAAAATGTGACGTGACGAAAAAGTGCGGTTTTCGAAGGGGGGACCCTTTGGAAATGACGGTCATTTTGGGCTTCTGTCACGGGGGGCTCTAATAACGGGGGGGGGGACTTCATTTCGGGCAGTATGGCATTACATAGTACGGAACATCACAATCTATCACAATACACGCTAAAATTTGTTATGGTATATATATATTTATATATATATATATATGATACGGTTACTGTAAGTTGAACCAAATTTCGATTCATTGTCGTACTCACGTTAACAATAATAACAACAATAACAATATTTACAGAACCAATAAAAGTGGAAATTATTAATGCTCCACCACTGTAGTGAATCGTGACAGTTCAGGTAATTTTGCCTCAAGTCCAATATAAGTCCCCCCCCCCCCCCCCTGTTGGGGGGGGGGGGGCAAAGTCCTCGAACAGACTTCAGTTGCGCCAAGTCATTCCGTCCAAATCAGCCTTCAGATCCGCGCTTCATTGGTCGCGCGGAGATGGCTGTTGTAGAAAAAAATGATTTCCATGGAACAAGACAGTTAGTCGGCCCAGAGACAAGCAGAAATCGAAATTTCTAGCAAAAAAACGACAACAACGAAGCTGACCCTTCCTGGTCTCGCAGACCAAAATCCAGCCCTACCTGACCCCACAAAACATCTAAAACCTGTAAAACCTCCCTTAAACTAAATTCCAAAATCCCAAAACCCGAGATCGATCGCACGGAAGACGAGCAATAGGTCTGGGAACAACAGGAAAGTTGACGATCAAGATTGTGAGCAGATTCATGGGAAATACTGAACGCAACTGAATCCAATTGTCAGAACAGACAATAAACCCTCAAAAAGCTGGGAGATGAACAGGAATAGGAGCGAATAGAGAATGAAAAGATCCCGAAATCACCAAAATCTAAATGAGCTCGAACTGAATCGTCACCCCTGCTTTAAACCCCTCAAAACGTGTGTGGAGTCTTGAAACCGCCAGGGGGTCGAGAAAAATTTTGCTTCAGGTTGATTTTCCATGGAGGGTATTCTGCGAGGTAGCTGGTTTCTTTTTTCTTCGTTTATTAGATTTTTATACTGTTTCGAAAAAATTACCGGAGTTCTCATGCAGTCACAATGTGGTTGTACGAGCAGAAAAACTTACAACTTCAGTGGCACGTTAGCCGAGTCCGACATCTGTAAGTGATTGAAGTAAACAGTCTTTTTTACGGACGTACAGTATACTGATCGATTCTTGGGCATGGCGAAATTGACGTATGCAATAGTTTTGATAGCACAGTATTCTATGGCCTAAATGGGTGATATGCAAATACTGATGGAAATTTCAGGAGACAGGGTTTTCCAATTAATGTGCCACAAAAATTTGAGTTTTTTTCATACGATGGAAGTCTACGATGTTTAACTCTTTCCTTGCCAGGTGGGGTGAAAGTCACCCACGCTCATTTTAAAATTACATATCTCGTAAACTTATACCTTCATGGCTTCAAAATTCAAAATCAACGTAGAGTTTTGCAATCCCTTCATTTCTGTCTTTTCCGATTGATGGGGTCTCGGTTCTAAATACGGGAAACCTACTGGGATTTTTTTGTGGGTTCCACACCCCTTTTTGTTTAAACAAGTATATATGTATCGGAAAAAACTTTAAACACATTTTGAAAAAGCATGATTGTAGCTGGATGTTTTCCCCAAAGGAAGAAGTTTATAATTTGTTTTAATGTCAGGAGGGCTTTTCAAAATAAATACGAGAAGAGTGAAAGTTTTTTCCACTGGTCACTTGCCGGGCACAGAGAAAGGCAAAGGAAAGCAGCGGCAGGACAGCGGTCAGCTGTCCTTTGTTCTCTCTACAGGCAGCAAACTGACCATCTGCGCCCTATTGATGTTACACTCTATCAAGGTAGCAGTGCTAGTTTAATTAGCACCGGTTTTGATTTGGAAAAGCTTCGACAAAGTTGCAGAAAACAACCCACTTGACCCAGATTTTGTCATTAAAAAATGTATCCGAAATGCGTTGGAAAACATATCACGAAAAAAATCCACCAAATGACGGTAATGACCAAAATCCTAAAAACGACACTGAGACATCGATCTTGACGATCCAGAATTATTGCAAGAGCTTGAAAACATCTTCATTTGTTTGTTTGTGTTTCTTGGCTTTGTTGTTTAGAATATTGTTTAATTGTAGCGCAAGAAAAGCAGTTCCTGTAGCGATTTATACACCGCGGGTAATAATTCCTCTTCGAACCAGCCAGAATGAATAAATTAGTAAGCTTGGTCTGAGATAGTTTTCGCTAACTATCACATACGGTATTGGTCGGCTGACCTGGGGTGGAAAAAATCCCACCTGGCAATCGGAGTAACCAAAATGACCTGGCAAGGGAAGAGTTAAGTGATTCAAACACCACACAATGAATGACTGCTCTTATGCGAAAAAATATAGCTGTTCAACGAGAACGTTGCTTCTCAGTTCGCCGGTGAACTTGACCGAAAAAGAACCCTTGTAAACTTTGGCACACGACTGATTGATTTCCAGGTGCGTCATTTCTGCCCTCGGATCCCGATTATTCTGGTTGGAAACAAGAAAGAGCTTGTATCTGACAAGGGTGCCGTACTTCGACTTAAAAGACAGGGAAAGGTACGTGCCAGTTACTATCACTGAGAATCGCAGAGCGATTCGATAGCTTTCACTACCTAAAACCGTATATCGCGTCTGCTAATCGTTTTGAATGTGCAAGTACTCCGAATTCTCGATTCTTTATCCGTAACACTTCTTTCCTAACACACGATTTTGAATACCATATATTTATATATTTATTCTACGATTTTGAATACCATATATTTGACCAAGTCTTTCTTGCTGGGGGAATGACAATCTTTGGTCCTGTGACTTTATTTCATACAACCGTATTCACAGAAGCCAGTAAAAACATCCAAAGGTCAGCGTGTGGCGGACAAGATTGGCGCATTCGCATATTGTGAAAACTCAGCTACAACCGGGGAGGGTGTCGAGGAGGTTTTTCAGGCAGCATGTCGTGCGTGCAAAAAATATGAGCTGCTGTACAGGCAAACATGCAAGCCTTGTTCAATTCTCTGAAGAATTCATTTGTATTCCATAAAATGATTCTATTTCGTGCTAAGTCACTTTTCCACCGGCTTGTTCTAAACATGATTCTTTGTCCCGTTGAGAATATTTTGAAATTTGGTTGGAACGAATAAATGTGGTTCATCTGATACGTAGGGAGTACATACCATAGCTACAAACTACAATGCTTTCACAACGATCAAAGTATTTGCCGATGTTCCGACGTTAGTTATTCTACCTGGTGATGATGATCTTTGATATGTTAGGATCATTCCCCGGACTTCTTAAAAAACAGATGCTGCGAAACTTACAACGGAAATCACGTCTTTTAGCACTTCCTATCACGTGCGAGTTTGAAATTCGAGTTCGAGGCAGACAGCAGCAAGTGTGCATAACACCATTATAAGGGTGAACCCCTTTCTTTGGTGACGGTCCGGTGGGTCCCTCTTGTTGGTGCATTCCAACAACCTAGTCGATGCAAGTTTACAAGATGTGCGGAATTTTACTTTCATAACCTGATTTCGAAATAATTTCATGGGGAACAAAGAACACGACACGAGTTACTTCTTTTTTTACACACCAATCGGGGGCCGTCCTGTTTTTTAAATCTGAAAAATCCAAACAGATTGGCTTTTCACCAAAAAGCTTCCAGGTGCTGAAGAGTTTCGTGGGCCTGAATGAAATGGTTTTTTTTAGATATTTCTGAATTTCATCAAGTCCGTGGAACTGGCAGGGGAATTTAGAACACCTTGTGGCACATCATGTATGTTTACTAAATACGCTGGCAGCTGTTTAGTTTGGAAGCCTTGGCATGTGTTCATCTATGCTCACCCTCCTGCGTTTTTTCCGTCTGCTCCGATTTCTCAACGCTTTGAGAAGTATCGGCTAGACACCTTAATTGTACCAAATGGGTCCGTGACTCTGAAGATCTCCGTAATCCGAAAAACGACCTATAGGACCACCTACGCCAATGACAAACGAAAACTCACCGTAGATGCATGCCATCATGCGCGCGTGTAGCCGACAGAATTGTCCCCTTGTCCCCTGTCCCCGCGGACAAGAGGACAATTCCGTCGGCTGTATCTGCCGGCGAAAGTGTCCTCCTGTCCGCGGGGACAGGGGACAAGGGGACAATTCTGTCGGCTACACGCGCGGCTGAACAACAATTTATCACATGACATTGCGGTCCTCTGAATGGAATAACGAAACAGTTATTAACCAATTGGGCTTCACGACCATTTTGCCCTGTGGTACGCTGTACCCCCAAATCAGCTGGCTCAATCTACAGAACTTCAGACAAAATGCAAAATGGGGTTCCGTTGAATATAAAAAAAACTTGCCGTTTCCGGACAGTCCTTCGATCCATCTTCTCCACAGAGACCCTTACGACAGGCTCCGCCACATATTCTTCTTGGAACCGATGTAGGTCAGCTGAGCCGGTAGATATCGGCAGACAATGCACCCTGTAATGTGAGATCCATTGTGAAGCATACCTTGAATGACGGGTAACCTGAATGTCCCCGTACCTCTCGCAAACCGTCTAATTTTAGTAACGAACATGGACGATTTAACAACTCCAACTTCCAGCAACAATGTCAGTAATGCGGAAAACATTTTCCATTTCCTGCGGTCACTCATACCTAGGACATGTTAGAACAGAATAGATTTTCACTTGTATAGTAGGTGAATAGGTATTCCTTTGTTAAGTGAATAGGTATTCATTTTGGAATCATGCCTGTGCCAGTGACTCTGCTGAAACAAAATCAAACCTACCTTTTCCAATCTGTTCTCACGTCAGCGAATATCACCAAAGTGGACGTGTCTGCCACACCAAGCGAGTCACTTACAAATTGCGAGGTCGCTCTGATGTTATTGGCATGGCTTCTTCCTTCTGCGTTCGCTGCTGGAGTTGCGTTTGGTTGGATCCACTTATTTGAGAAGACAGTACCTAAAGTAGGTTAACCTAGAGAGCTAAACATCTTTTCATGAAACGGAAAATAATTTGTCTCTGTTTTACTCAGAAATTCTGGGGAAATCTTGAAAAGACCATCATTCGTTTACAAAACAAGCTTAGAAACAACCGTGAGCCGGTGCGTGTGGTCAAAGTTTCGAATAGCACAAAGTTGGCAATTCACCCGGAAAGTATCGCTGTTGGGAACCTGGCTCGCTCTTTGGCATGGTAAGTTTAACGTTCTTTGTGTGTGCTTTTGTGATCCCCTAAGATTCCTCGATTTCAGAATTGCGTTGGGCAGCTTCAGTTTATCGAAATGAACGAAAAGTACTTGGAATCCGATGCTATAACAGCTTATAGTGAGAGTGCGAACTTATTACGGAACGCTAAAACATTGGAACTCTCAGATGGTGTCCGTGGTCTGGCTGCTGAAAACCATTTTTGATATCATGCGTGTAAAGCAAGTTATTCTATATTCTTTAAACTCAATGTCATCTTGTCTTTTGGATTTACTTTCGAACTTGATTAGTACCCAGGCTGGTCGCAATGTAAAAAGAAACTTATCAGACGCAGAACATGGTGAGTTGACTGCAGTCGTGGACTCAAGCTCTTTTACCCTGGATTATTTGTTTTAGAATTTCATATAGCGTGTGTCGATCCTTGGTTGGAATGGTGTCATGAAATGTCCTTTATGCTGCAATAAACTCTGAACACATTGAGCCCACTGCAGAAAGGTTGCTCTAGTTTTAAACTGCTATCCATTTTGGATCTCGTCTGTCATGTCGGCCGTTTGTTATCCATCTTTCTTCGTTATTCAGTCCATCTGCTTTTCATGATATGACATTTTTCGGGATGCTCGATTCTCTGTTTCCTCTGTTTTTCCTGTGCCCCTCGGTGTGCACTGCTCTGCCCCTTATGTACACGGCGGCAGTGACAAAACCATTTGACAACTATTATATTTCGGAAATATTAAATTTGGGTGGTTCCACAGTACTATCTTTTCTTCTTCGGCGGCTGTTCTCCGGCGGCGAGCATCTCCTTTGCATTTCCTTTACATTTCTTTCACATTATGTTAATCAAGATGGACTGTTTATGATTGGTTGAATACACATGAGTGGCACACCCTTACGTTTTCAGCACAGACCAAATGGATTACTCATATTCAAATTTGCCCAGACTGATAACAAGCTGACCACTGGCTATTGAACCATTTCAACACTGAATAAAGTGGAAGGGAGAGAAATACTTCTCCGCCAATTGCTCTACGTGAGCTCCATAATTTTGTTACCGTCTGCCTGTGCTAAGAGAGACTGAACTAGCCGTAGATAAAAAAAAATGGATCCCACGTAGCACACTATGGCCGGCCTGTTCACTCATTCAATTGATAAGACACAGACGTGCTATACATACAGTATGTATGTACTCTGTATGTATACAGTATACAGTATTGGCGGAGATGAATGTTCGCTCTGCCGTTTTTACTTCTGCTCTCCCTCTGGCCTTAATTCTTTTTGATTCCAGCCAATAATTTGATGGCTCGCATCTGGTCAATCCTCGTCCACCAGTTTTGCCAGATTGATTCTCACTGCATCATATGCTCTCGAAATTCAGTATGTAGTATTTCAGTATTTCAGTCAAGCCCTGATTTGAGTCCATCGATATAGTTCACCGACGAACCATGATGTTGGAGATTATCCGTGGGATTGCCTTCCTCGTTCCACTGTTAATATTACTTTCAGCTTCAGTATTGTGGATAGTTCTCAGCAACAACCTACTGATTATTACCAACTACTGTTACATCGAGTCTTCCACTACGAAGATCGAGCTGGTGCGAAATGAATTGTAATGGTATTGAGATATATTGCTTCTCACATTATGCTACTGTAGATTGGTCAACTGAATCTTCCCGATAACAACGAAACTGCAAACTTCTCTGTCTCACCGCAATTTGTTGGACGCACCGCTTCTGTGAATCCTTTCAGAGGGATCCCTTTTTCGGGAAAGTTGTTGGTGGCCGATTTTTCGCTGGTCGGATCAGTTCAACCGGGCGAAGAATTTGCTCTGGTGGTATCCAGCTGGTCTGCCTCAGGCAACTTAACACAGGTTGGTCTTAATTTCCTATTGAGCGCGGTGTTATTCCGAAATATCAAGAACTTTCTGCAAATTTGTGATAAACAAATTCTGGATTTCATTTTCACTTGGTGCATCATTAATTACGTACAAGATCTCACACGTACATCAGGCTTTACCCGAAGTGTGGATTTTTCAGTTTTTAACTTATTTTATTAGCAGATGATTCGGCTTGATACCGAACGTCATCCAAAGGCTGTTATTCTGCTCACCAATGAGATCCACTGGAACACATCAGAAATCGATCGTCACTTCGGAACAATGCCTATCCCAGTGACTGTGCTGGAACAAAAGCAAAGCCACCTTTTCCAATCTGTTCTCAAGTCAACAAACATCACGAAAGTAACCGTGTCTGCCAGACCAAGCGAGCCTACAAATTGCGAAACTGCTATGATCTTCTGTCGAGTTTCCCGGTGGGAAAAATACGAAAGCGTCAAATTTAAAACGGAATAAATATCTTTACAACTTGAGCCTGTTGTTAGGCTGGAAAAATTGGTTGGGATAAATTGAGACTTGATAGCCAAAATTTACGA
>JAQIWT010001624.1:0-10080 GCA_034696485.1 Isohypsibius dastychi
AGACTACGATGCCGAAGAGTTTATCCGACTGAACATGAAGCCATGCCCCAACTGCAAAGCACCGACTCAGGTGAGTGAGATGAGACTATTTATTTTGGGATGCTACGGACGGATACTAACTGCGTGAAATGCGATTTCATTCTTTTTGGGTGAATGTATTTTAATTTCGGTGGGTTTTTGTTTGTAGAAAATCAGTGGTTGCGACAGTATGATGTGTACTCGTTGCCATAGATCGTATCGGTGGGGCAGTTTACCTGGGAATCCATAGGGACATTTCGATAATGGGGCTTGTCGGAAGTTCGACCGTTAAGTTGCAGCAGCAGTCTCTGGCTCAATTCGTGTCTTTTCTTGATGATTTTATGATTCTGTTTTGCTTTCTGTTTACCGAGCTTATAATCAATTCCACTATAGTGTTTATTGGTTTGATGGAATTCGAGCAGTATTTCCGATTCGAGGTTTTAATGGTAGTATTTTCGGTTTTAATTCCTTGTTCCTGCATCTTGTGATCGCATCAATAATTCCATGAGTTTAGAACAAAATTGTACATCTGGGTTTTGCCCGTGGCTTGCTCGCTTGCTTGTCTTTTAGAAAGTTTGCAAAGATCGCTCGATACTGGAAGTTAGTGATGTGATGTTCTTTCTTCGTCACGGAATATCATCCACAATCGTTCTTTTTCTCTCTGTCGGATCTCACAGCTTTTCTGAAGCACCGACCTCGCAAGCCACAACATAGGTGCGAATCAATAAAAGCGGAGCGTATTGTCCGCTACATTGCGCTTTCAAATGGACTGCCGACCGCTTTGCTGGTAAAGTGGGAATTCTCCGCTTCAATGGATTCATGTGCCCTTGCAGCTGGTGTAGCGCGGGTTTTGCTATAGTTTGAGCGGGGATCAGGTACCATACGGAAGATACAGGTGATTCAGGTGATGCTTGCTGCGTTCGAGTGTTGCTCGCCGATAACTTCGTATTCGCTGTTTGTTGTACTTACTGTACTTAGTTTCAGAAAATAAATTCTGCTCTTTACTGTGTCACACACAGTCTGTGTGCCCGTCAGTAAAGGGTACTCTTCAGCTGGCAGCTGGCCCCTTTTGTTCAATTTCTGGCAAACCAACGTTTCCAACTTCTGATAAATCACTTCGTTCTTTACGGAATTTGTAGAATAATCTTCATTTGCGTATTCCTTGCCAGAATTCTTCTTCCTACCTGATTTCCAACTTTACTGAACATGACTTGATTCCGGGCGACGTTTGCCTCTTGTCAAACTTCAGCGGACTGTTTATTTGCGGCTATTCCGTTTGGTGATAGCGTCGCTCGTGCCGTTGTTTCGAACAATCTGACCGATGAGGACATCGGACATGTTATCGCTAAACTCAATTTTATGCGGAAGAACTACACGCCCTCTAAGACGCTGTTCTGATTCGCCGATTTTTATGGCTGGCCCGATGAAGCCTATGCCAACTTGTTGACCGTTATTTGTATGCTTTCGGTAACTTTTATTCATTGTTTTGATACGAACAAAAATATTCCTGGTCGCCACAGTGCCTTGAAGCAAATTTGACCCGGAAAAGAGAAGCTGGTGAAAATGAAAATGAAGAGGTTACTATGATGATGCTGATTACCACCTGTGACTACCTATAGTTTAATATACTACATTGTGACCTGTTGCTTGTAAAAAACGTCCTTGTAAAAAACGAAAAATTTTGAAGATAAGTGATCGCAATAAATATAGCTTTACTCAAATTCGGAAAAGCGTGGAATTTCCTGATTTTGTTTTACCAAGGGATGGGATGAAATAAATGGACAAATTGTGAGTAAAGGCAGATAAATATACGTAAGTTGACAAATGGAAAAAGTTGAAAATAAAAATCAAACTGATTCTAGAAAGATATTCTGGTTACTGCGAGCCTGTGAGTAAGGGGTACTCTCTCGTATGATCGCTGGCCCCTTTTGTTTAAACTCCGTAAAACCAACATTTCCACCTTCTGATAAATAAATCACGTCGTTCTTTCTGGAATTTGCAGAATGATCTTCATTTGCTTATTCCTTGCCAGTTCTCTCCGTCCTACCTGATTTTCAAACTTTCTTCTGAACAAATGCCTTGATTCCTGGCGACGTTTGTCTCTTGTCAAGCCGGAATGGATCATCTGAATGTCGTCCAGAAGTTCATTCTTCTCGAAAAAGTCCCAGTTGGCCAAACTGGCGCTCAGAACGGACCAAACTCCTCAGAACATTTGCCTGCAGGATGCATCGTTAAAGAAATCGAGGAAGATGAGCAGAACATGATCCTGGTCGAGTCAGTTGACGTTCTGGACCATCCCACCACGAAAGAGAAAAGAACACCGATGGCGATCGTTCCCATCGACAAACTCTGCGAAATCAGCCTGTTCTCCTTCAACCTTCTGCGAGTAGAAAAAGATTTCAAGCTCCGGCTGATCGTCTGTCGTGATGAGAGTTGGTTGGACGAAGCGACGTTCATCGAGAAAGGCAACAGAGTCTTCGTCATTTCTGGACCTGTTATCGTTTCTGGAACGGTTCGCTACATCGGTCCACTGGAAGGCGAGGTCGGAACAAAGTGGTTTGGTGTAGAGCTGGATAAGATAGATGGGCTGAAGACGATTTTTCCGGCAGCTGGTGATGGCAGGCCTCATTTTCAGTGCGAGACCGGAAGTGGAATTTATGTGACTGTTTGCAATCTGCGTCTCGCGGAAATCATACTGGAAGAGCCGCGACCTCGAGCGAAAAAGAAACGAGTCTCCACACGACCTCAGAGTGCTGTCACAAGTAAGAACTCATCTGGCTGATACGAGTTTGTCTTTGGGAATTTATCAGTTAGAAGGACATATTCTTCTTTTTAGATTCTGTTTCTTCTCCTTATAACGGAAGTGGTGACGCAAGTTCCCATCGAAAGATTGAAAAAGGTGATCGCGTTGTTTGGTTTGGAGGAGAAAGTGGAGCCCCTGCTCATGGAACGGTGGTCTACGTTGGGAAAATCAAAGGCTCCGGAGGAGAACCGGAAGTAGCTGTTGAATTTGTGAGAAACATTTCTAGTTTTTGTCTTCCATTCACATTTCTATGTTTTTGTTTTCCAGGATGATGCTGTTGGTGATAAGAAATACATTGGAGAAAATCGAAAAGACTGCAACTTCAAAGTTATATCCGGTTACGGAAAAGTTTTGCGTCTGAACGAGATTATGCGGGAACAGGATTTCGGGGTAAAATCAGAGATCCGGCCTCAGTCTGAAAAGAAGAAAGAGCCCGAAATAACCAGCTCGAGCAAACCCCAAGAAAACAGCCGCACAGAAGCAAATCGACAAGGTTTTATTACGGTTGGAGATCAAGTCGTCTGGATGCAGCCTGTTGGTGGTGATAAGCTCGTTCCACAACGTGGAAAGGCTGTGTGGTTTGGACCGGTTCCGAATCAAAATTATTCGAGATTTGGAGTAGCATTTGTAAGTCATTTTTGTTTTTAATTTGATAGTCATTGTTATCAATTATTATTTGAAAATGTATTTTCATTTTTTGATTTTGGAATTTTTGAATTGTTATTTTGAATTAAATTGTTATTGGTTTTTAGTTTGTTCTTTTGAAGTCCTTCTAAAGTTCTTTTCTACAGAAGAATGAATGTGGGCAAAAAGGCTGGACCGGAAAAATGTGCGGAAAAGATCTCTTTGTTACCAAGCCCGGCCATGGACGATTGGTTGCGGAAGAAGACTTGATTCTTGCGTCTGTTTACGATGAACAGCAGAAAGCACTTCGGAATAAGAATACGAATTCCAATGTGAGCGCATCGTCGCAGAATGAACCGGAGAAACCGCTGAATGGACGAACTTCTGATCAGCTCGGTCCATCCGACTTGATCACTTCTCATAACGAACTGGATGGGTATAAGGTTGGCGAGCGAGTGTTGATACTTGAGATGGGTGCTGACCGGGGAATTGGAACGCTGAAGTGGATCGGCGTCGCGAAACGGATTGATAACAATATTCGCTTCGGACTGGAAATGGTAAAAACGCTTTGTTAACAAATAGGGAAAGCTGCTCTTGGAATTCAAAGCACCTGGTTGAAAAACTTTAACTAATGAGTATGAATTCATTATTATGGAATAATTAATAATTGATAATTATCATGATTTCATAATTAAATATAAATTAATAGTTATTATGAGTTGATGATTATTATTAGTTCTTATAATGAATTTATCAGCAAGATTGATAAACGGGAATATCCAGAGTTTTCTGATTATTCTCTTTCGTGTTCTTGTAGGATTTTGGTCGGAATATAAATTACCTTGAATGTTTTCAAAAGAACAAAGTAAACAAAGGTAGTGATTTGATTCGAGGAGTGACTTGAATGAATTTTTAATCAAATATTTCTTATATGAAATCCTTATTCTAATACTTAATGAAATGCGAGATAGATTGAATTCTGTATTTGGTTTTATTTTTTGAATGTTTTCGTAACGTGACATACCGGAATTTTTCGCCTCTGTTGTTGAAACTTGATGACAGTTCAGTCTTTTTCAGGACGTCCAAGTTGGAGATCCGAGCGACGTTGGATTCTCTGGAACGTTGGGAGATGTCAAGAACGGATACTACGATTGTTACCAGTGTGAACCAGGTCACGGAAAATTTGTCCTCAAATCCGAAATCATCAAACTGTCTGAGACCGAAATAGAAGACCCGCGAAAAGGTGAAACTGGAGCGTGGACCAAAGTTGAAAAAGGCAAACATCCACACAAAATTCCGCCGCCGGAAGCCAAGATTGAGCCGCGTACCCACGGATTTATCGACAAGGTCACAAGTGCCGCTTCCGGTGTGATCAGCATGATTACCGATTTTGTCATTGACCCGGTCAAGATATCAAACCACAGTGCTCCGGAAGCAACTCGTCAAGTTTTCCAGCTGAAGCAACATGTCAGATCTCTGCAGTTTGGGAATGCGGTCATTGAGTGGCTGGGGAATGTCGAAAACGTTTATCATGCTGGAATTCGACTTGTAAGTGGTTAGAGATCATGTGCTCTTTGACGAAAAGCTTTTTAAATTGAGTTTTGGACTAATTTGTAGGAAAATCCGATTCGCTGTCCACAGACTTCCGGTGGCGGAAGTTTGTCGGGAATCGAGCTCTTTGTTGCGAAGCCGGGATTTGGTGCTTTTGTCCCGGTAGACACATTGCGAACTAACGGAGAAACAGCGGTTAGTCGTGATCAAAAGCCTGCGGATCGGATGAGTGGGGAAGAAATCAGGAAAGCTGTGGCGGAAGCGGATGTAAGGATGTTTTTTGAAAGATTTATTTCCCTAGATTTCGGGTTGCTTGCATTTAATCTTGAATTTTCGTACATTATTGAAATTTGATTCTCAAAGATTGTTTTCAGTTTTTGAATTTTTTTAATACATTATAAAATTTATGATGTGGTTATTTTACCGTGATTATTGTTTTTTTGTCATGGAATTAATTCATCTTATTTCACAAGCAGCTTTTAACTTGCTTTTCGCCTGCCGCCTCTTCTCACATAATGGGATATACCATTCGATAGAGGAATATTTGGAGAAAAATATCAGGTCGATAAGATGGGCCATGGCGTTGGTGTGAAGATATGCATTTTCTAAAACATTCCATTTTTGGAGCTGTGACGTAGGTTACGTCATCAATCATCGGACTCCAGCGGAAACTCGTCTAACGTGACGAAAATTACGTCACAACGCCAAAAATGGCCTGTGTTCAGAAATTCATATCTTCGCTCCAAAGCAATCATGGCCGATCTTATTGCCCTGATATTTTTCTCCAAATATTTCTCTATCGAATGGTATATCCCATAATGTGAGAAGAGGCGGCAGGCGAAAAGCAGTTGCTTGTCAGTTAAAAACTTTCGTTGTTTATCGAAAGGACAGCTTGTGTTTTTCTGCCCGCATTCCGTCTAACTTCTGCTCACTCGGTTTTCTGGTATTTTTCAGAAGAACGAGAAAATTTCGAATGATTTGAAGTCAGCCGTCGAGGTGTTCCGGTTGATGGGTGAAAGTGCCGGTTTGGATGTCGGGGTGAAACCGGATGGAATTTCTGGCTACGTCAAATATTACCCAAGATCAGAAGCGGAGATTCCTTACTGTTTGGCACGGGTCACACTTCCGGCTGCCGCACATCATCAGCTACATCTGACTGAGCTGGAGCGAAGCGAAATTATTATCGAGTATTTCCCGCCTGTATTCGTCAATTTCAAAGTCGGTCCGGAATACCTGACTGGATCGCCTCCTGTCTTCGAAGAAGTTTGTTCATGGCTTCCGGCTGGCCAGGTTAGATGTTGTGATAAATAAGAACTCAAAATAACAAACAAAATAAATGCAATCAAGATCGAGTTCATATTGAATTGAATAGGTAATTTTAGAGGCTCGAAATGATCAGAATTCGCCATAATATTCTGTTTTTAAGGTCACCAATTTTGTTTCACCGGTGGAATGATCTTTTTCTCTTTTGACTTTCTTTGGTTGTTTTGTGGTTTGGTTATATCAGAAACTGAACGTGTTGTCCGAGGGAATGAATTGCTTGTATTGAAGATTGAGTTCAGATCAGATTCAATAATCAGCTACATGATCACATTTCACGGAACAGTTTAGCAGAACTGAAGCCGTTCGTTTAGAGCGAACACATTTTATTCAGTTTTGTTTTAGTATTCGAATTTATCTTCAAAGAAAATATCTTATTTGAGTTTCTCAATATCTTACTTGATTGAACCGCTGGTTCAATTTTAAATACGGGTAACGGTTTCGTGAAAGTTCGAATTATTGTTTGTTTATTAAAATTTAACCCAACAAGTTTGAGGTAATTCATAATTTTGGTATCATTATGATTACTGGTCTGTTAGATTTTTTCCGCGGGAATCGCTAAATTCGTTTTTGTTACAGATTGTATATCTCCAAACTGCTCTTGCTCAGTTATGGATGGATTCATCGGATCAAGAACATCATCAGCGTCTCTGCAGTGTTTTCACCCAGATCAAAACCCATATGCTCCAAGCACTGGGAATCGGTTTCTGTCTCACCCTCATCACCCAGCAAGCCGTGAATACCGGTCTTTTCGACACTGATTCTTTGGGAGTCGTGATTTGCGCCTCGGATCAAGATGTTCTGGCTAAGTTCGACAAAATCCAGAAATTCAGCAAAAAGGAAGAGACGAAGACATTTGTGGAATGCGTTGTTTGCACGAATACTGTACCGCCTGGTGAAATGACCTTCTTCTCGCGATCATTCTGCCCTCATATGTTTTGCAAGGATTGCGTGTCGAATCACATTCAAAGTCAGCTGGAAAATGGGAATCATAGCAAGATCCCTTGTCTGGGTGATGAGTGCAAAGTCGTGCACACCCTCCATGAGGTTAGTTCAGCAGCAAACGGTTACCTGATTTCTGGCACAATCTCCTTGTTCTGTCAGCTTGAGTGAGCCCTCTGGTGTTACTGTATATTCTGTAGCTGGGATTTCTATTGGCTTTGTAGAGATAGTTGGGGATGAGGGATGCGTTGGTACGAAGTGATGAAAGTTTTGAGACTGATATCCGTTTTTGATGAATTTGTGTTCAAGTTCGTTTCCGGTGGATCAAAGTGATGTTTGGTCACTCGTAATTTTAGAACAACTTGATGACTAGTTTCAAACTGCGGAGTGATATTTGGTACATGCACTGTCTAGTGTGACCTTTTAACACCCTGGAGTTATTTTCGCTCACTAAATGGTTTTGAATTAAAGTAGGTTTAGTTGATTTGAATTAAATTGGTATTGATTACCTGTCGCAGGTACCGTATATTCTAACGTAGAAGTTGAAACGAAATCATGTTTACTTGCGTTTCAGTTGGCGGATATAGTCTCGCCGGAAGTGATGGAGCAGTTCGCTGGTCAGCTTCTTCAGCGAAGTCTCGAAGGAATGGGGGATATTTGGCGTTGTCCTGGTTGTGAATGGGCTTGCAGTTAGTTTTTAGGTCTATGTTGAGTTACTTTTTGTGGTTCAGTTCATTTGTTTTTTCAGTCTTCCAGCAAGAAATGCTCGGGAATGACCGATATGTTGTGTGCCAGGGAGAGAATTGTGGACGCCGGTACTGCCCGCACTGTCGTGGACAAGAACACGGTGCAGAGCCGTGTTTGACCTTTGGTAAAATTCAGATAAATTTACACGAATTGCATACTTCCGGTCTGGAATAATTTTCTGCAGTAACTTGTATTTCACATCTTTCAGAGCAAAAGCGGGCACTGAAGTTGCAGTATGATGCGGCGACCGCGCAAGGGAAGCTGGAGTTGGAGCGCCAGCATGGGAAAGATAATATCAAGCATGCTATGGAAGATTACGATGCGGAAGAGTTTATCCGACTGAATATGAAGCCTTGTCCAAATTGCAAGGCACCAACTCAGGTGAGTGGGTTATATTTAGGTCTTTTAGGAATTGATGGAAGATAGATGTCTTTCGTCCTTCCTTTTTTCACTCTCAAATTTGGACTTGTTTTTTTAGAAAATTGAAGGATGCAACAAAATGACGTGCACTCGTTGCCATACGTTTTTCTGCTATACATGTGGGGTCAAGTTGCCACCGCCACCGGCAGATGCATACCTACATTTCGCTAATGGAGCTTGTCGGAAGTTCGACCGTTAAGTTCCTGCAGCATTCTCTGGCTCAATTCGTGTCTTTTCTTGATGATTTTATGATTATGTTTTGCTTTCTTTTTACCGAGCTTGTAATAGATTCCGCCATAATTTCCATTGGTCTGACGGAATCGATGCAGTCTTTTCGATTCGAGATGTTTATGGTAGTATTTTCGGTTTTGATTCCTTGTTCCTGGATCTTGTGATCGCATCAACAATTTCATTAGCTTAGAACAAAAATGTTCATCTGGGTTTTGCCCTTGGCTAGCTTGCTTGCTTCTTTTGGAAAGGTTGCAAAGATCGCTCGATTCTAGAAGTTAGTGATGTTCTTTCTTCGTTACGGAGTCCAAGCTATATCGTTCGTTGTAGTTTCTCTGTCGGCTCTTATAGCCAGCTTTTCTGCTGGTTAGCACCGACCTCGCAAGCCACAACATAGGTTCGAATCAGTAAAAGCGGAGCGTATTGTCCGCCACATTGCGCTTTCATATGTACAGTCGACCGCTTTGCCTGTAAAGCGGGAGTTCTCCGCTGCAATGGATTCATGCACTTTTCCGGCTGGCGTAGCGCGGGTTTTGCTATAGTTTGAGAGGGGATCAGGTACGGAAAACAGTGATGATTTCACTGATCAGTTGCTCGCCGATCAACTTCGTATTTGCTGTATTTTCTGTATTTTCTGTATTTGATGCACCCGGTGACCCGGCGCGCAATGCATTTAAGAAAATATCACCATCCAATCTCTTCCATATCAGTCCTCTTTATTACATTCCTTCGTTTCGAGGTACGAAAAAAACTGGTGTACAACTAACAATAAAACCAGAACAATTTGCGTGCAAGAAATTCAGCAACCACACCTAAAGCCGGAATTTCGCAGACGCTTTAAAAAACAATCAGATTGCGAACAATCTACATAAAACGAAAACAACCGAACTAAAAATAACATTCAATCCTTCATCCTTGACCATAAAAAAACATCACCGCGCACCATGTCTATACGGAAACTGTTGCTGTTGTTGCTGCTGCTGCATATACTCAGGAGGTGCGTTAGTCTGAGCACTCCCCGGTTGCTGGCGATATCCCTGTGGCACCTGTTGCTGCCGGCCTTGTGCATCCTGCATAAACATCATCTGACCACTCTGCTGCATCTGCGGCTGTTGTTGTTGCTGCTGCTGGGAGGAGAACTCTTGCTGCATGAACACCTGTTGCGGCTGACTTTCCTGAGGTCGCTGCATCATGTGACCATAAGAAGGCTGTTCAGGCTGATAGGTCATTCCGGGGTTGAAACCCGAGTAGCCGGCACTTCCGCCGGAAATCTGTGCTTGACGAAGCATATTCTGTCTTTCGATGGTGTTGTTGCTGACCGGATGTTGAGTTGGCGGATGTTGCTGCTGTTGTTGTTGTAGCTGACGCTGCTGTTGGGCCATCATCATAGCCTGGGGGTTGGGATTCTGCATTGGGTTTTGGCGATG
>JAQIWT010001625.1:0-10077 GCA_034696485.1 Isohypsibius dastychi
CCGACGCAACTATCTTGCCGAGTTGCCCGGCAAGTTAGTTGCTAGTTGCGCGCAACTATCTTGCCGGCTACAAGCGCAATCCCCCCACTATCTTGCCGGACTGCGCAACTAACTTGCCGAGCGGCGCAACGATCTTGCCGAGGAACACATGATTCTGCTGATGAGCAGATCTAGCAAGAAAACAGAACAACTTATTTGTTCGAGTATTTATTGACAACTGACAGTTTCCATTAAGATGATTTCAAATGATTTTTTTCGGTGGTTGATCAGCACTGTTTTTTATTGCAAGGGCCAAACTCGCATCCAACTAGGATTAATCCAGTAAAATTGAAGCATTTTAATGTCAAACAAATTCAAATTGGAGGCTCTGCAGCGCGCAACTATCTTGCCGAAATACGCGCAACCAACTTGCCGACGCAACTATCTTGCCGAGATGCCCGGCAAGTTAGTTGCTAGTTGCGCGCAACTATCTTGCCGGCTACAGGCGCTCAGCGTGTATCCGCATTCCTGCACTTGGCAGAATCTAGCTAGTACACTTGAATATTAGAGTACTTGGATGATGAGTCATTTCCAAGTATGTAGAATTTCTGTAGTTCTATGTGAAGGAGGTCGACATTAATCCGCTACACCTTCGGTGATTCCGCTAGATATCAACGTACATCAGCTCAATATTGATTCAAGGGCAACCGGTCTGTTTATCCGTACCCGTAAACACACTTCAGAATGCTACAACTTCGCGTGGGCGTGTTTCATCCGTCAATTTTTTCCTGTATGTTCAGTACACCGATGAACTGACGTATTCAAAGTCTTCGTTTAGCTACATACAGCATAGAAAGGTTGGCTTTGTATCGCAAGTGGAGAGCTGAAAAGGTGCTGCCGGTTAGCGATTGCGCAAACAATGGTCTATCGTTTCACTTCGATTAGAGCGAAAAACGCGTTTCAATGCTTGAAATAGGAAGGCTGGACACTTTCATTTTCTGCGTCGCCGCATTATTTTACAACAAAATCATTACGAGGTGAAATTCCATTTGTGGCAGGCCAGCAAACAATGTGGCAGACCAAATGCGGCTAGCTGGCATCTTAGCGTGCCCGCATAGAGAATAGCAACTGTATTCGGCTATAAGTGTATGTAGACTTGTAAACGCGGTAATTTTTATTGCAGTAGAGGAGCTCGGGATAAAACTCAAAATTGTAAAATTTAATCACAATGGCTAAAAACAAAATCACAGTAAAGAAAAGATCACAGAAGATCGCTCCTGACTCGGTCATTTCTTCTTATTTCTCGAGGATCGACGAACGTTGGATGCAGGTATTTCTTCAGCGGTCTCCAGCTGCGTAGATTTAGCTGCTTTTGGTCTTAGCAGCTCGTCCAACTTTCATGGTGTTGTTTACGACAGCATGCATTGCTTGCTCCATCGAGGTCAGGCTGGGGGAATCAATCCAGAATCATCAAAAGATCCATCGTAGAGCAAAGTGACCATGACGAAAGTCCAAAAAAACTAACTAATATGAAAATTTGACTTTATACGCTCTATTATTATTTGATAGCTACACTTCGTTCAGTGATTTACTGGAAAACTCTCGTAGACTTAACATGAGAGTTTTCCAGTAAATTTCTTAACGGAGTGTATAACAAAGGCCCGCTTCTCGTAATCGGTTAACCGGATTTGATTGCCATTTGATTGTTTTAGTTTGCCGCATTTGGTCTGCCACATTGTTTGCAGGCCTGCCACAAATGGAATTATACCTCGTACATTTGTTCACCTGATTAGCGAATGCACGAAACTCTGTGAAAATCTGGCTTATATTTTCATTGTCTGGAAGATTAAACAAACGAAGGGAAATGAAAGAATACAATATAAAACAATATATTTCAAAGAAACAGTTGTACTCGCCCCCTAAGCCAGACTTGGACCTAATCACAGACAGGCATTTTTAGCCATTTACCTGAGTATGAGTTTGACCCAGGAATCAGGCAGTTCTCCCATGGTCCAGTAACTCGGTTCATAGAGAAAGCTCGCCACTCATCAAAGGAGGCGAAGTTTTACAATCGGCCAGGAAAAGGTTAAAAAACCCTTCTTTCGGAACAGGTCATGCTTATCCCTTTTTAAGTCACCACCTTCGGTGTTGTATAAGGATGACAGTCTATATCTTCTGTTCATCCCGTTCCGCGAGAAAAATGTTCCAACGCGCCCCACATTTTTGTCATGATTTTCATCACATTTTTGTCCCTTTCGTATTTTACTGTCCAAATTTGGGAAATATCTTCCAGAGCCGATGTCAGATTGCACGCGTAATAATTCTTGACTCACACATGTCATCTTGGCCCATCAAAACCCTCGCTCGATCTCAGCGAAAATTTTCTGGCTGCGCTGATGAAAAACTTCGTTCCGGCACCAGCTTTATTTGATTTTTCGATCGCTGTGTTCATTTATGTACTTTTTACGGCTCTGTAAATTTGCATTGCTGCAATGACCACAAAGCTTCAAAACTTTTGACCTCGATCAAAGTTCGAAAAGAATAACAACAGTTTATACGGTTATTTCGTTGTCAACTTAAGAGGTTGAATCCATGTTGCACTGTGCTGTGACATCCCTCCCGGTTGGCAAATGCCAGATGGCATTACATCCTCCGCAATAATTAGCGCAACAAGTTGCAGTCTCAAAAGCGGGGCAGGAAGCAGTCATACAAGGGTCGGCAAAACAATTGACTGTCTCTTCTGGTCCACATGATGGTCCGCAGCTTCTAACAGGGCTTGGGCGTAGCTCTAGAAAAGTGCAATTATGGATAACGCCGTAATTTCAAGCAACTCATAACTTACGTGGCCCGGCACCTAGGGTCAGCCCTACTAGGAATGCCACAATAAAAACACTCAACTGGAGAAAGGTCCTCATTGTTGCTTGGTGTACAGTAAAACAAAATCTATGCGCTTCGATCAAACACCGAGATTGTTGTAAGTGATGAAATAGAATTTTACGATTTATATTGCTTATTGCGATAAGCTGTTTCAAGTCCTGGTTAGTCGCAGGAACGAGTAGCCACTTCAAAATAGAGCATCTGTGTGCTCAGCTCTTTCCAGTCGTTAAGAAGCATCAATTCTGTCCGGGTCGATTTGATTGCGCACTCACGCGGCACGTATGAACTTCTTAAAAGCATGTATCTGCGTGGAAAATGCTGGTGAATTTTAGTCCTGCAGTGTTGCTCCCATCGTTCGGCCTTACCGATGTGCGCACGAGAAATCCTGAGTGTCAGTTGAGTGCAGGCTTCTTCAGCTCACTTTATTGAAATTGATGACACTGGTTTCTTGCCGGAACACTCATGGAACAGAAGCAAGAGAGGTTCTGGTTATTTTTGAAATCAGTCTGCTGGGCCAGGTCCCATTTTTATTGCACTGACTCGTTTTTATTCCACCACCTTGCTATACTTGTCGTAGAATGAGCTGATAAAAGAAGCGTAACAGTCGACAAGTTGAAAATCACGTATACGTGCATACAATTCATCTAAAGGAAATCGAACAAACAAATGTTGAAATGAAAGACTGGCATGGTCAGGCGAGACTAATGTGGCCGTAATTTTACGCCACCGGGTATGGCTTCTATTCAGCGTAAACTCGGCTATCATAAGTGTCCATTCGGTTTTCATTCCGCATCTGCCCGAGCATTTGAACACTCAAAACACAAACAACATTTGTCTGCCTTTCGGAAGCTTGACCATTTCTGGACCCTGTTGCACGGAATATGGCAGCTTGCTTTTGCCGTTTGCTTCTTTAGTTGGATCCGGCGAAAAACTAGTTTACTGCAGCATGTTAGTCAGGATATCATAAATCCATAAAGCTTTCAGAAGACTTTCGTTGGTCTGAGGGATATGGTGGTTTTGAGAAATCAGTAAAGACTATACTAGAACAAAAGTCAGATACAGAAATTGAAAGCCTAATGAAAGAACAAAAAAATCAGATATTCAGCCAGCAAGTGGAAGATTGATAATCAATGGATGAGTCATACGTAGAAGACTAAGCCATAGTTTGGCGTACATTTAGCTTTGATCGGTAATTCGAGGCAGTGGAATTGCTAAAGAAAATTGAATCGTTCGGCTGGTCCATCCGACTGAATGTTATTTCTTGATTTTGGATATGTTTCGAGTGACCTCAAAGGAACCAGAGACCAACCAATGTCGGCCGATCTGCAGATGGGCCGTTGTTTTCAAGATGCTAGCAGTAGATCAAGTGTAGTACAGTAGTTCCGGTTCCTTTTACTTTCTTGTGTGCCAAGGGTGCTTCAACTTCTTCTAGCTTCGAATTGTCGACGAAAGTGAAAAGCCCGTCGTGATAAAGTTGGTTGGCTGTTTTTGTAGTCGAAGAATGTGGCAATTAGGATTTAGTGTGATCGCACTCACAAAACCGACCGCCACATAACATTGAAGTGCGATCGGACGTGATAAGCGCCGTCGAAGCATTGAGGCTGGTTTTTGAATTTTGAAGCTTTAGCTTCGGGGTAGCAGCTCGGCAATCTTGATCACAATAACCACAAAAACAAAATCTAGAGCGTTAACACACGGTATTTCACAAGACACATAACCAGCTTGCTCTTTGTTATCCTTCTCTTATGACACGGTTCCCATTGTTTAAAACTTGAAAGGCGAAGATCAACGGAAAATCTCTTGCTGTGTTTAAACCTTCACCAAAGTCACAGTATAAAAATCTTGCAACCAACTTTCTAGTACGCTCATTTTGCTCTGCTATTTCTTACTTATCCTTATTCAACCTTATCGCCTACTGCCTCGAAATGTCTGCTCGCATCATGGTGTCTTTTGTGCTGGCATTTGTGGTCCTATCTGCATTTTTCGCTGGAAGCAATGCCATTGGTTCGAGAAGTCGGGCGATGATTCAGTCCACCAGCGAGTGCCCGGATACGAGGCAGAAATTTCGGGGGATCAACTGTTCATGCATGCTCAAGGGACAAGATTGTGAGGGTAACCTGGTCTGCAACTCACGTGGAAAATGCGCATGCCCAACTGGTGGAGCCTTCACTGTGCTTAATGGAGCATGTATTGCGCTATAGGGGACAATCTTAATCAAAGACGGCTTTGAATGACAGCCTTTACTCAACTCAATCGCAGTCCCATTTTTTCAATCTTTGTATTTCTTTACAGTTTTGTAGAAATATGCCGATCACGAAATTTTTATTTGCACAAATTATCTCTTCGTGATGAAGTCGTCAAAGCCGATTCAACAACTGTATTTTTGCAACATGGGTGTATCCGATTCTATTGACTGGATTAAAACAAAATCGAGTCGCCGTTTTCTGGGGCGGAAAACTGGAGACACTTGACGACATTTTTGACCGGGTGATCTTTTTCCGGATCTGCACACCGTATTCCGCATCATCGTTCTGTTGAACTCATACATACCTGTATATCTTTGAGGGTAACTGCATCGAGTCGGTGGAGTGATTCAATCGGGCTCTAGTACAGAGCATTGATCAACAGATTTTTGTGGGTCAGACCGCAAAATTTTTGCCCTTCGCGAGTTGGCACTGCAATTTCAAGCAACTCAATGTCTCAGGGCAATACTTATGCCAGTCTCCGTTAGGCTCTCCATCGGCGACTGGGATGTTGGAAAAAACGCAGTTGATCTTTATAAGGCGAAGACACAATTCGACTCTTTGCAACTATGTCTCCAATCAACTCGTCTTCCGAAAACTCTGTACGCCGAACAGCCACATCCTGCAGCCTCACCCCAACCGGCACTTTAGCGAGTTTTACGCGGTTATTAGGGTTCCATCTGACAGCAGGGTGCCGTATCAAAACGACCATATAGGGGGCGAAGACTTCAGCCTGGTTTTCATTGATCTGTGCGTGATCGAGTACGGGTGAATCAATTTCGCTTTCGCGACGATCATTTGGGCCGCCTGGCAGAATCTGCAGACTTGATGCAAAAACAAGAATGCTATGGATCCTGGGTAGATGGTGGTTTTGGCGTGAGGATCGTAGTCTCGAATGAAATAGACAACGTGAGTGAATGCATTCGTCAGGTAAGATGGATCCATCAAACCAGCCATGGACTCTGGGCTAAGTGGTCATGAGGGAGGTTACGTATGTCGTAAACATCCTGGTTGATTTCTGATCACAAGAAATCCTGCATCACCCACGCTGGTTTAGACTGGT
This sequence comes from Isohypsibius dastychi, assembly GCA_034696485.1. Lineage (NCBI taxonomy): Eukaryota > Metazoa > Tardigrada > Eutardigrada > Parachela > Isohypsibiidae > Isohypsibius > Isohypsibius dastychi. Next base: position 6,163 of record JAQIWT010001625.1, read on the forward strand.
AGTTCCCTGGGTGGATGCAGTCCGTGATCTTTGTGAGAACAACGAACGCGACGGTGGTCAAGAATACAACAGTCATTTTTCGTCGATCTTCGTCGTGGACTCTAATGAAAACCTCCGATCACTGAAAATGGACTTGTCTCCTGAAAGCGTTTCAATCCGACATTATCTCAAAAGCAGGAAAGCTTCGATGACCGACATACAACATGGTGATAAAGTCATTGTTTGTAATATGAAACGGCCTTGAAAAATATGGAACGGTTTAATCGGTGAAATGAAAATTGGGGGAATACGAATATTCAGTCGGTAATTCAAGAAACTGACAAATAAATGATCGATTTTTCTTCGCAGATTTTTTCCCGGATTTTTTATTGAATCTTGAGGAATCATAATGTTTGCGATTCTATGTGATTCGTTTCTGATTTTTTTGGATCTTGGTTTCCGATCTTTCGGAAGATGCATAGTAAGGTATTCGCGGTGGTTTTCAGCTCCAGAACCATTTTTATTGTTACTTATTTCGTAGAAGTGGGATCAGATCCAACACGTCAAGTTCCTTGAAAAAGCCAAAAAGCAGCGAGAGAAATGGGGATTTCAGGATTCGGAGGAAGAGTCGGAGAGCCACCAACCGGAAGTTGCAAATTCTTTCCCCCGAAAAATCGTGTTTCCGGCGGTATTGAACCCGGATGCAAACATGCCGGACGACGAGGAATTGGAGGACACATCCCGTTAGTTGAATTTTGAATATTTTTCTAAAGTGCTCTGTACAACTTTTCAGTTTCAGATCTGCTTAATGGGAACAACAAAAATCCGTACTGGCCATACTTTATTCGATCGATAAAGAAGATGAGCGTATCTGGGAGTTACGAGGCTAATAACTATCAGATGACATTTTGCAAAGCGTGTATCGCTGTGGGGATACGCCAACCGTTGCGGAGTGCTACGACTGTCATGTGGAACCACCTTCAAACTTGTCAGCACGTTGATTCAGAGGTATGGAGTAAATCCCATCATCTTTTCTCATGAAAGTGGATTCCAGATTCTCCCTCACATTCTTCAAAAATCAAAAAAAGGATGTTGATTGCTTTTCTGACCGAGTTTCCGGTTCACCATCACCTGAATGATTTCTGAATTTCTGAGTTGATTTTCGGGAAATGGTTTCTTTTATCAAGTCGAGATAGTTGCGTGAAAATTACGGGCTACAATTATTGTTCTGGAAAACCTTTGGTTATTCGGAAGCGTTCGAGGAACCTCAGTGGCTTCAGTCTGCAATGCCCCATCAATGAACTGATGATTTTACTCCAGATCAAAGAAAAAACTGCTGGGGATAATCAGTCAGAAAAGTTCTATCAGAGGTCCGGTCGAACCAACAAAGAGTCCTTCGCTCGTCCTTTTCACGGTCAAAATCGTTATGGAATAGTGACCTTCCGCAGAGAATTCTACCCGGTTTATAAGCTGCAACACTCGACTGATTCAAAGGATGAATTGTGCCAGATGGCGGCTAATGCTTATATGCAGCTAGACACTGAGACAAAAAAGTGAGCCTTTAATTAACCTTTTAATTTTTAACTTTTCTGTTTGTGGTGATTTCTGTAGGAATAGTTTTTCATATTTTTCTTGCAGGAGTATCATGAAAAATGGCTTGTTTGGAAAGTTGAACAAGAACAGAGGAGAGCACTAAGATTCGCAAAAGGTTTGGCGAGTTTGACAAAGAGACAAGAAGAGATGGAGGACAAATAGCGGAAGTCGAAAAAAAGGTGTCGCTCGGATTCAGAAGAGAATTCGTCTAGTATTTCAGGTTTGTGGATTAATTTTGTTGATGTCTTGCTCCAGTTACAGTAATCGAGGTTAGTTATGAGAAGCTTGCTACATTAAGAAACACTCGAGTTTTTATCGAAGAATCCACCTTCAATCTTCAAAAATTTGATTACAAATAACATACAATTAAGGTATCTTTTAAACTACGTTTGGAGTTTGAGCTGCTACGCTGGAAGCCATCTTCGAGGTCAATTGCTCGGACTGATTCAGGAATAGCCATACCAAGAATCGAGTCTCCTGATGAGAGAATCCGAGAGGTTACGGTCACAAGACGCAATCGTTATTTTACGTTGTAGATGACAGCAGTCCTGCTATTCAGTCAGCGAATTCGGTCGGACCGGCGCGGCTATACACTGGTTTACCACAAAGTCTTGATGACCATCCTGACCCCATCTCCGATGACCCGCCCTCATCCTGACCCCCTCCAACTGATCCACTTGTTCAGCACGAACACGTGCCCGAAATACTGTCACAAGTTAAAAGAAAATGTCACCGGAAGCGCATGCCTTCCTCCGAAGCTACTCCTAGTGGTGATGCGAAGAAGTCATCGGTGAAAAAGACGTCCGTACATGGATCGGAATTACCTTTAAAGGTCAGACTGAGGGCTGATCGGTTCTGCTCAGTGTTGGGTTGTCGAAGCAAAATTCCACCGGGACGGCGCTTCTTCCTCATCAACAAATCTCATCCAACCGTTCGGCGAATCTGGCGGAATTTCTGTGGTCAGCCACCTTATTGGTCGATGGATGAAGAGGATGGGATATGTTATCGCCATTTCCGGGCGAAAACCATACGACTATTGAACGAAGAGCGTGATCCAATGGAGTACTTCCCACGAGAGGCATATCCAACTCACTTGAAAGTTCCGGGTCAACGCGATAGAAGAGATGACCTGACTCAAAAAGAGCGGAATAAGTTGAAAAAGAAAATGAACGAAGTGTGGAAAGACAGAGAGGCTAGGAATCATTACCGACGCCGTAAGTTAATGTTTTCGCTTGAAATGTCTTTTTCGGTAACAGCGTTGTTTTCAGTGGATTTGCGGTGTTGTTCGGTTCGTGGATGTTTGGCCTTGGACACTGGACTATCGGATGTGGTCGTCTATGAAATCCAGTTGGCTGACAAGTCAGTGCGTGGAAAATGGTTTGAATTTTGCGATCAGCCGGATTACTGGAGATTCGGAGATCGTGATGGGATCTGCTCAGTGCATTTTACTGAGGAAGAAAATCAGAAGATGACGAAATTGGTGGATGCTGGAAAGAGGGTGTTCCATGGCATTGTTCCGTTTAAGGAACGTCTTTCTGAAAACTTCTTTCATGTTAAAGTGGCGGTTGAACGCTGGTGCTAGGTGCATTTGCGGCATTTTTTTTTAAATTTGGTTACTTGTGGGTTGTGACTTGAGTTCATGTAAAATATTTCGGTCTGCTGGTAGCTTTTTGTTTTTCAGATTAGCGATCCGTGCACAAAATTCGCATGAGTAGTCCGAAAATCATTCAACACCAGAAAAACATGTATATCGTGTATGTATGTTACAGTGTATAGTATACAATACCCCATTGCGCTGATATTTAAACTGGACATATCAAAGCTTGTCAACGTGTTCACTGAATAACTGGCGAAGCTAGAGAAACTGAACAGTTCAAAGGGGGGGGGGGGGGGAGGGCGTACGCCTGTGGTCTGTTCTATCGATTTGTTGTGGTTTTCCAAAATTCGTTAGAATTGGATTTGCGCAAAACTAGCCACTGTCTCCTGCATTTTGTGATCTTGGTTGGTATCAGCGTTCGGCAAATAAAGTGAATACCGACGAGTAGAATTACTTTCGGTAGAACTGGTTCTACTTTTATTTTACTCAAGTAGAATTGCTCCACCGAAATAATTACTTTCGGTAGCTGTGAAATCTACTCAAGTAGTACTTTACTTTTTGACTTGCTCTACTCTACCGAAATTTTCAGTTTTGTCAGTTATTCTCGAGATGTTTCATCTGAAAGATGCAATTCCGCCTCAACCGAAAGGATTTTTGCCAAAACTGGTTTTACGAAAGCGTCATCCCCCTAACCGAATGTCGTGAGGGCATGGAATGCGCTTGGTTGTCCACTCAGCGGCTGCTGG
>JAQIWT010001626.1:0-10059 GCA_034696485.1 Isohypsibius dastychi
ATCCATCGCACCTCCCATCCCTTTCACCAACTTCCCTGGCACCATCCAGTTGGCCAAATCACCATTCTTCGACACTTGAAGTGCTCCCAACATGGTCAGTTGGATGTGACCACCGCGAATCATGGCGAACGAGTCATCACTGCCGAAATAACTGGCTCCAGGGTTGATGGTCACTGTCTGTTTTCCGGCGTTGATCAGATCGGGGTCAACTTGATCTTTGGTGGGGTATTCGCCAAGGCCGAGGATCCCGTTCTCACTTTGGAGATGGACCTTCATTCCGGCGGGGATGTAGTTACTGGCAAGCATCGGAATACCGATTCCTAGGTTGGCGAACATTCCATCGTGGAATTCTTTTGCGGCACGTCGGATTATTCTTTCGCGGGTTATTTCATCCAAGTCTGTCGAGCTGAAATATGAAAAACATAAGTTAATCAACCGCAATTTCTATTAGATAATCGAAAGTAGTATTCTGTGGTCAGTCTCTCGTTGATCGCCGGCACAGTTTCCGTACAATACTAATCAAAACAAAATTTTGAATAAACCAAACCCTGCACTGCAGAATAGCAATCAAAAATACTCACCAACAAAAAAATTCACCGAAAATCCAAAAACAGGATATGGTGCTTCGGAATGGAAAATCTGAACGATTAATTTAAATGAGTTATTTCACGAGGAACTCTTCGGAAATCTTTTCTAATTTCCCGTTTTTTCGCAATCAAGATTTAAATTCAAGATTCATATTTTCTATCATATTTTCCTGTTCATCAGTTTTTACTTTCAAAAATATTCGCCGTTGACTATTTCATGAATTGTTCACAAATATATTTTTCTTAAAGAGAAGAGACTTACTTGAGAGAATCGGTTGCGATCTTTTTCAGCGTCATTCGTTCAATACGTTTCTCATATTTCTCTCCTTGAATCAGCCGATGAACATAAATTCCCGGTACGACGATAGTTTCCGGGTCAAGCTGTCCAACTTCCACAATTTCCTCCACTTCCGCTATCGTGATTTTCGACGCTCTCGCCATCGCTGGATTGAAATTTCTGGCCGACTTCCGAAATATTAAATTTCCAAGTTTGTCGGCTTTGTAAGCTTTGACAATGGAGTAGTCGCCAGTGATGGCTTCCTCCAAAATATATTCCCGTCCGCCGAAAATTCGGGATTCTTTGGTGTCGCTGGCTTGGAATACTTTCTTGTTTTCTGCATATTTGATGGGTACACCGCCTTCGTGAACGGGGGTTCCAACCGCGGTTGGTGTGAAGAAAGCCGGAATTCCCGCTCCCCCAGCTCGAATCCTTTCCGCCAAGCTGCCTAAAAAACCGACATGAACCCCGCGCGAAGAAAACAATGGAGAAAAGATGAAGAAGTAATTATTAGTCCTGGAAAATTTCCCAAAATCAAGAAAGACAAAAAACAAAGGAGCTCGCACCGCAGAAGCAAATCTAATTCCATCTGTTTAAATGAAGAAAACCACAAAATAGTCAGAAAATCAACAACAACCAAAGCACGATTCGAGAGAAAGTTCAGTACTGTAAAACAAGTTTACGTCGATAAATAAAACCAATGCGATAAAACTCTTGAAAAAAAAATCCACCAGCTGCATCTTGGTTAGCATTTTAGATGTTCTCTTTCAAAAATGCAAAAAAACCACGTGAGTTTAAATTTTGAACAAACAAATCAAAGTGAGCAGTCTGATACCCCCAACGACTGCAAGTCTAAAAACACTTCACGCCAGAAGTAAAGTCACATTGAATTGAATAGAATCCGAAGTTTCCGGTCCTCACAATGACGAATATCCTGCTGAGAAATCAGATATCCTTTTATCACTCGTAAAAACTGAAAGTCTGACTCGATGCTCAGGTCGATTACAAAGATATCTAATCGGTAAATCCCTGACTTTAAAATCGCAAAAATCCAAAAACGTTCTCACCTTGAGGAGTTAGCTCCAATTCCAATTCGCCTCCCAGATACTGCCTTTCAAATTCCTTGTTCTCTCCGACATACGAAGAAATCATCCTCTTGATTTGTTTCGATTTCAGCAGCAATCCCAATCCAAAGTCGTCGACTCCGCAATTATTGCTGACGACAGTGAGATCTTTGACTCCACTTTTCACCAAAGCTCCGATCAAATTTTCAGGAATTCCGCAGAGCCCAAAGCCTCCGACTAGAAGTTTCGCCCCATCGGGAATGTCTCTAACTGCTTCGACTGGATCGGTGAAGATCTGCGGACTAAATTGTGATCTGCTGGTGCTGAAAAATGCGAGAAAATTGCGTGATTCGACGCATGTTGAGGAAGAAGCTTTTAAAACTACACCGCGAAGAATCCCTCCAGAAACAACACGCAGCCTGCAAGACAACATTCTGCAGAAAAATGGGAAGTTTTGATGGATGCTAGAAAAGGAAAGAAGGGACGAGCAAGAATTTTAGAACAGATGCATTTTGAGATGTCCACATTTCAGCTGTTTCAATCAAACAATCAAGAATGTGGATAGCAAGCCAACCGCCAATCGGGTCAACAAACACCCGCACTGCTTTTTGTGCACCATTTTTGTGCTGCAGGCCGCAGCACAGCACAGCAGCTTTCGTGCTGTGCGGTACAGTACATGTACTTGGTCTGACAGTGAGTCTGACTTTGAGAAGTGGCACATTATAAATCATTTATTCTTCTAATTTCTGGTACGGGAAACTCATATTCGATTTGCTGACGTTCTGTTTTTGCTTCCCTATCTTATGGCTCGCCTCAGAGGACTAGTAACAGGACATGGTGGAACCATGAGGACGAACACGTGGAAAGTTTCCAAGCCTGCCAGTCACGTACGTCGAAGGAAGAAAATGGCATATCCACCAATCTGCCCAGAACAGATAAGAGTAAGTCTGCTTCATCGTATATACGACTCATCCAAGTTGGCAAAAGGACGATATGTGGATGGAACGCCTAAAGTAGATTGCCTTGAGAACCGGAAGCAGAACAGCTTGAATGCCCTGCTTGTGCAAGCTACTCGAACGGGGAATAGATGCAAACGACGAAAGCGTTTTGATAACTACTACTTGGCCTTGCCGGGCTCTGCTCGAGTTGAAGTCATCCGGATTCTGATCGGTGCAGGTGCAGATCTGTCAGCCATTTGGACACGGAAAGTTCGCCGCCTCAACGCTATTTCTCCATTCTGTGCCATGTTCGAAAGGATTCCTGGATTTCTGGACGACATCAAAGTATTCATCGAGAAGGGCGCACTGCAGAGCATCCCTTCACATGACCTGGTATCATGCATCTTTTCGGCGGTGAGAAACTTGAATATTCCAGTGTTGGAACTTCTGATGGCCCAAGGTCTGAAGATTCCCGGAAAAGAACCAGTCAAATGGGAAGCTGGAGATCGGAATAGTCGTGATAATTACTGGAAACTTCTCTACATTCTTGCGGGAGTCAAGTACAGGAACCACGCCGAGAAAGTGGGAATTCTTGTTGACCTGAATCTCTTCAAATCCAGCGAGACTCTCGATGAATCTCTGGCCCGATTTATTTCTGGGATTCCGACGGTTGCCTTAGGAAACATTCCAATCCTCAGGTTGGTTGATTATTCAGTGTAAAATACCCGTAGTATATGGTTTTGACATGTTGAATCATGGTCATAATTCTTTTTGAGAATCATCGCGTATGGTGGTAATGTTGTACCGAAATGTTTTCTTCGATTGAGGTTCTGTGTAAGCATGCAGGTTTCTTGGTCTGCTTCGCAAAGCAAACTTCTGTGTCAGCTTTCTCACTATGCATTTCATGAGGGGAAACATTTGAGGCTTTTTTGAAAATTGTCTCAAAAGTCCTATCCTACATTATAACTTTAATGTGTTGTTGGTATTTTTTCAGTTTTTTGACACGCGGGGTCAGACCAGAGCTCGATGATCTCCAGTTCCTTTGTGCCAAAGGTTGTTTGTCCCCACCACCGGAGGCGTTCTTGTTGGCGATCCAACGTCGTGACTTCGGTTTCCTAGTCCTGGTTGTGTATGTGTTCCTTAATCGAGGGATTGTGGTCGAATTTCCTGAGCTGAGAATGGAAGATATCGAGTATCGAAACGAGGACGGAGAAATTGAACCTAGACTAATCCCAGATTCGATGAAAACCCAAGCTGCATTGCTCGCGGAGATGATCCGCCGTTCCACGAAGTCATGCCCTGCTTCATTCCTTGACATGATGACCTTTATCAGCACTGGAGCCATCCAAAAACTGCGCGATCGAACTGTTCCCCGATTGCAGGATTTGTGTATTTTAGCTGTTCGGACAAAGGTGCTTATCCCTGATGTGAAAGAAAGGTTTGCGGAAAACTGGGTCGTCCGGAATAAAGTTCCCGCTCATCCGAGATTGAGTTTGCCTGCTGGATGCCTCGTTTCACCAACAATGGAATCAAAAATGTTTCTGGGAGATCTCATCGGTTCTTGGATGGCTAACTTGGATGATAACGTGAGCGAAACTGATGACGAATCAGACACTGATGGAGAACAGTAACTTGACTCGAGAATAGTATGTACATTGGTAACAAAATTTGTTTGAAAATGCGGTTTTGGAAAGCCGTCCTGTGTCTTGCCTTTTCTTTTCTCCTTGAACGACTGTTGAGCATTGGCGGTATTTTCGATTAGCTGGCGATTGCGCGAAACCTTTTCTGCGTCACTCGATTATTTTTCATAACACTCCTGAGTTACGGTAATCACGCAATTATGGTCACGGGGTATTATTTTTTGGAACGCTGAACTTTTGGGTGGTTCTTTCACGAAAGCTCTTGTTTGAGAGAGGGGGGGGGGTACTGTAACTGAAAAGGTCATGCTGAAGTACGGTAGTTGGCTCTAAAAGAAAACGTCCCTTTTTAGACTCGTTCGATTTTGACACAATAACTGGCTACATGAGCTGTCATTCAACCCGCATCTCGATCAGACAGGCGTAACGGCCGATAAAAACAAGTCGTGATTATGATTCCGAAGAAACGCATTCTTCGCTATTTTGATCCGCGATCTATCCAGAAACGTGAATTATCAGACCTGAGTCCGGCTGGAACTGAATTTCGCTTTACAGAATAGATTGAGCCCGTGCTGGATTTTAGTCGCGATGAAGACTGAGCTCGCCGTGGTTGAAGCCTGGAGGCACTCCAGTGGAGGGTGCCATCGTTACGGTGGGTTTTGTCTGAGGAATTCGTTGAGCGATCCGTTAAACAACATCATCAACCCTTCTGTTATGGGAACTAGCCTTCCGTTCTGTATTGATGATCTCACTGTATTGTTTCGCAGCAAATCAAAGAAGCTAGTTGACTGTTTGATCTGTAACCGAGAGCGAATGGCTGGTGGTTGTAGTGGATCCCGATTCCCGAGAATATGTTGGCTTGACATTTTGAATGCGATCAGCTACGGTAGATGAGCATCATGGCGCTGAAAATGGCAGGCTCGTTCATAATCAAACGACATATTGACGCGAGTGCTGGATTTGAATCAAGTGGAATTGTAGGCCTGACTGAGTGAGTGGAATTATGGAATACTTTTGCACACGTGAGTTTTCGTGGTCGCAATGTCCGTCTAATCGTAAAATTAGACCTACCTAGCGCGACACTTTCTTAGTGCTGTCTAAAACGGTGCCTCTTCGAGAATGCAGAGCTTTGAAGAATGAATGATCGACATGAAAACATGGAAGCATGATTCGTCTCGATATTGTGAGTCATTAATCATCACGAGACAAAACACGACAGATTTGAAGTGTATCAATTTGTTATGATTGAATGGAGCACAAGTCCGACCGGCGTCAGATGAATATTTCCTTGCCCTTTGCTAGGATTGTCGCATTCTGTCGAACTCTTTCCTCATTCTCACAGGCCGATTGATACCTTCTCTGGTAGCGTAATTAACAATTCAGAAACCCGGTGTTTCTCTTCGAGCTCGGGTTGATCGGGCTCATATTTATCATTGCCACCGCAAAATTTAATGTTTGACCTGCTTATGCTGGAAAATGCGGGATGCTACGCATACTGGCTGCAGAGGAAGCAGGTTTTGAAACTGCACCGCGAAGAATCCTTCGAGAAATAATATATTTGCAGTCTACAAAAAAAACATTTTTGCAAAACGAATGGGAACTTTCGGTGCATGTTAGAGAATGAGTGAAGAAAACAGATGGGCAGGGGATCCAGCACAGCTGAACTTCAATCAAACCATCAACAATGTGGATAGCAAGCCAACCGCCAACTGGGTCAACAAACATCCGCTTTGCTCACGCAGCAGCACACAGCTTTGTGTGCAACTTTTGTGCTGTGCGAATCGCACAGTGCGATACTTGGTCTGGTCTGGCTGCGAAAAGTGTAATATATTGAATCATTTATTGTTTTTCTGATTTCTGGTTCGGGAAACGTATCCCCGACTGGCTATCGTTCTGTTTTTGCTTCCCTATCTTATGGCTCGCCTCAGAGGACTATTCACAGGACACGGTGGAGCCACGAAGATATGTGTCTGGAAAGTTCGAAAGCATACCAGTCGCGTATTTCAAAGGAGTGGCATGGCGTATCCCCTAGTTTGTGCAGAACAGAAAAGAGTGAGTTTGCTTCATCATGTATACCATTTTTCCAAGCTCGCCAACAAACGATATGAGGATGGAACGCCAATCGTGGATTGCCTCGATAATCAAACCCAAAAGAGCTTGAATGCCCTGCTTGTGCAAGCCACTCGAACGGAGAACAAATGCAAACAACCAGGATGTGCTGATAATTACTCGGTCTTACCAGGCACTGCTCGACTTGAAGTCATTCGGATTCTGATCGGGGCTGGTGCTGATCAATCAGCCATTTGGAAAACAAACATTCGCCATCACAGGACTCTTTCTCCATTCTGTGCCATGTTCGACAGGACTCCTGGGTTTCTGGACGACATCAAATTTTTCATCGAAAACCGCGCTCTACAAAACATTCCATGGTACGCCTTGGACTCCTGCATCATATCGGCCGTGGAAAAACTGAACATTTCGTTGTTGAACCTTCTAATGGCCCACGAAGTGAATTTTCCTCGACAAAATCGAGATGATGGACACGAACTCGACAATCACTTCAGATTTCGGACCATTCTCAATGGAGACCAGTACAGGAACCAGGCGGAAAAAGTCGGACTTCTTGTTGATCTGAATCTCTTCAGAGACGACGGGCTTCTCAGTGATTTTCTGGCACAAATGATTTTCCGTCTCCCGACAGTTGCGTTGGGACAGACTCCAACACGCAGGTTAGTTAGTTTTTCAGTGTTCAGGTAGTATAGTACTGTATAGTGCAGATAGTACCATATTCGAAGAAGCGATTGCTGAACGTGAAGGCAAACATTTTGATCATTGTGAGTACTCATCATTTTGAAAATCATCACTACACTGACACTACTGAATCTTTTTCTATCGACTAATGTTTTTTGAAATCCTGCGGGTTCACTAGTGTGCTTGGCTAGGTTCGCAAGGCGCATAGAGAGAAAGTATACTTATGATCTTACCTTATCGGAGCTGTTTTGATGTATTGTTCGTGTCTTTTCAGGTTTCTGACACAAGGGATGCGACAGGAGCTCGATGTAATCCAGTTCCTTTGTGCCAAAGGTTGCTCAGCCCCATCACCAAGATACCTCTTATGGGGGGTTGAACGTCGTGACCTCAATTTCCTGTTCTTGGTTCTGTATGTGTTCTCCAATCGAGGAACTCCGTTCGAATTTCCTGAGCTGAAAATGGAAGATATCGAGTATCGGAACAGAGACGGAGAACTTGAACCTAAACCAATCCCAGACTGGATGAAAACTCAAGCTGCATTGCTCGCGGAGATGATTCGCCGTTCTACGAAATCATGCCCTACTTCGTTCCTTGACATGATGACCTTTATCAGCACTGGAGACATCCCAAAACTGCGAGATCGAACTGTTCCCCGATTGCAGGATTTGTGTCTTTTGGCTGTTCGGACTAAAGTACTGATTCCGGATGTGAAAGAGAGATTTGCGGAAAACTGGGTCGTTTGGAATAAAGTTCCGGCTCATCCGAGATTGATTTTGCCTGCTGGATGCCTCGTTCCACCAGCAATTGAATCAAAGATTTTTCTGGGAGATCTCCATGACTCATGGATGGCTACCTCTACTGATAACATGAACGAAATTGATGGCGAATCAGATGCTGATGGAGAGCAGTACTTCTGACACGAGGATAGTAGGTCCTTCGTTAACAAAATATGTTTTAGAAATGCTGTCGAAGACCGCCATGTTTCTTGCTTTTTCTTTTATCCTAGAATCATAGCAAATCGTTTGTGGTATGTTTGATGAGCTGGTAATTGCGCGAAGCCCTCTCGGCGTCAAAATTCAAAACGTAAATACGCAAATAAGACCCCGGGGATTATGTTTTTGAACGCTCAACGCCGGGGGTTCACTCAGGGAAACTCGTATTAGGGTGTTATTCCAGGTTCGTTCATTATCGAAAGACGTGTTGACGCGGGTGTTGGATTTGGCTACTGTACATAAGCATGGCGAAGTGGAGCTTGCAAGCTTGGTTGGATGCAAACTCTGAAGTCGAAGATGAAGTTGTGTTGAATGTCCGAGCAAGAGGAACTTTAAAGGTGCTGGACAGCTAGCATCTGATTTTAGACTCATGAGTCTTATTTGTTGGAATATGTCTGGCTGGAACTTCGGACCGGTAATTATCTTGAAATACACAACTTGTTTCGACAGAAGAAACTAATGCTCTGGGAGAAATCCAACAAGATGAAAGGCATCGCTACAATCGATCAAAACATTGCAATCTAAATTCATAATTCACAATTCATAAATTCATAGAGGCCAGCAACACATAATCGATTTTTCCAGGTAACTTTGCTATGAGTGTTAATGCCTTGGATCATGTGGACTGGCTCAGATTCTAACTCAGCGAACCAATGGTTCTCAACAGCGCGGATGCCAGTTTGACCACGTACACTGAAAAATGGTTAAACTTTAAGTGACCTTTGCAAGAATCCTCGCGTTTCTGACAAACCTTTCCTCATTCTCACACACATCCAGACACCTTCATTATGAACACAGTTTTGCATCTACCTAGTAAACCTGTATTTATGGTTTTTATCTGTCTGTCCTCCTCCCACCGCTTCGTACTCTCTACATCACATTCAATCAACCAACATGCAGTCTGTTTCTGCAACAATCGTCAATCGATGTTCTTGATTCCGGCTGTAACCGCGCTTATTATACATCATTCATGATATCCGTACGGATATCATGTTCGTTGACGCGTCAACCAGTTCAAGATGCTCTGCTCAGTCAGCTAACAAATCTCCCCTGACCATGATTGCCGCTGTCCAGCGCCAATTTGCCAGCATATTCATCGAGATTACATACCAGCCGGTAGGTAGTACAGTAGATCTAGTCAAAACCTCTTTACAGCAAACAATTCTTTCGATAAAAACCGGAACATAAAGTGATGAACGACTTGGGAGAACATTCTAACTAGTACTGCTTGAACATTGTGTACTCAAAAAGGACCATCCACATTCACATTGTCAGTGCTTTTGACTTCAATGGACAAGCTCTATTCAAGTGCATCTTTTTTGGTGGCGTAATTATCGAATAAAAACCCCGGGCTTTCTCTTCGAGATCGGGCTGATCAGGCTCATATTTCTGACTGCGACCGCAATGTTTTATGTTTGGCTTGTTGGTGTTAAAAATGCGAGAAAATGCGAGATCTGACGAGTGCTGAGGAAGCAGGTTTTGAAACTGCACCTCGAAGAATCCTTCCAGAAATAATATCCAGTTAGAAAAAAACAAATGGGAAAACAAATTTTGCAAAACAAATGGGAACTTGCATGTTAGAAAATGAGAGAAGAAAACAGATGGACAAGGGATCGAACTTCGAAAAGATTGAATTGAAGTCGGCATTTGCAGCTGTTGCATTTGTCAGCTGTTGCAAATGCAATCAATTTCAATCAAACAATCAACAATGTGGATAGCAAGCCAAACGCCAACTGGGCCAACAAACACCCGCTGAGCACAGTACATGCACACTGCTTCTGTGCTACAGTGCAGCGGTCCTTTTTGTGCTGTA
>JAQIWT010001627.1:0-10059 GCA_034696485.1 Isohypsibius dastychi
CTGAAACAAAACTTACACGGTGTCTTTTTCCCGTCAGCATGGAACGAATAACACAACTGGTCAGCACATAAACCCCAAAGTCCAATGCGAACAGACACGTGAAAAGGCTTCGAGTCCAAGCTTCCGGAAGTCGTAACATTTCTATCTGCCTGAACGTTTAGAATAATCCTGGTTCAGAGAACAGCATTTATCAGCAACAAAGTAAGAAAGACTACAAATAATTTTGAGTCGTAATCACCAGTTCCTCCATGAAAGTGTTGCGATCTGGGTTGCAACTGCAGCTGCAATTCTGGAATGAAAACTTAAAACAAAATGACACCTCAGCTGGATGGAAATCATTTGACTCACGTGAAAACAGCAATTATCATCAGCGCCCATCCACCGCCAGACATCATAAAAAAATTATGCTAGAGGGGCAAGGGGCAAAATGAGTTAAAACATCAAACTGGCTGAGGACACATTACGGCGCAAATAAATTGTGGAGCAAATCTTCTTCTGAAAATGCGTCCAACATCCGGGATAATACGAAATTCTCCGAATGCAAAGCCAGACCTGGGTTGGATAACAAGTGACGAAACAGGTCGACCAATCAATGCCTGCCTTGCTTCGCTTAGCCAGAGGCCAGCTAAGCGAGGCCAAAGTGACCTGAGCTCACCTCAAGAGGTGATCACCCTGATTACCCTGTACCTGCCCGAAAGTGACCATCCCAATCGATGAAAAAACCCGTAGCTCCAAGAAGATTATTTGGTTTATTTGCTCATGACATCAACAAAATAGAAATAGAGAAGACATACACAAAACATATCTGTATAAAATACAGAGGTTGAGCACTGTTCAACAAAGAGTTCGCGAAGTTATATCAGGCACCAACTTGCTCAGGGCAGCTGTGCATCAACAGTTGTTTCTTCATTGCGAAGCCAACGTTGCAAAAGCGGCAAACGAATATAAGTGGTACGCCACTTTCGGATCTTTCATTTCGGCCGCTGGCGCAGGAATTCGCTCGAGTCTGGTGTAAGAAGGTTGCCGACGGGCGGAAACGGCAGCGTCTTTGATGGCGATCCAAATTTCCCTGTTGACCAACAAACAATATGAATGTCAAACAGGACCGAGTGGCACAGATCTTACTTTTCTGGAGGTATTGTGTAAACACGGATAATACGAACAGAAAAAATTCTGAGAAGTTTCGTGAAGACCCTGGTGGAGCCGTAGTTGATGGCGATTAGCAAAAACTTTGCTGCAGCGTTGACATCCATAGCCAGCGTTATGTATGCACTGTTGGTGTTCTTTAAAACTCTACGGTAGTAATACGAACATTAACACTGTCTGTCAGCAAGAACAAATGTCTGGGCAAATGTCTGGACATGGTAACCTGTTTGTCGCAAAACTGAGTGTCGCAGCAGAAGAGCGGCATCCCATTTTCCGAGCCATGCATCGCTGCCTGATGCCGAGAGAGATTGGACTTCCTATCACTGAGAAATAAAAAACAATATTTCAAGGGTTGCGCAGGGGAATTTCAATTTTCAAAGGGATTAGAAATTACGATTATTATTGTATAAAAATGCGGAGAAGAAAAATTTGGCGAAAATCCATGTTGCTTCAACATTTATAGGACTCGGTTCAACTGGGGACTTTGAAGATAATTCCAGATTATAGTATTCTCGGAACAACGATGTAATTTTGCTCAGTTGGTGGGAGAGCAATAATAGCAGCTAAAACATACCTTTTATATCGACACAAAAAACATGAGTATGTGTTCTTTTTGGGTGCTGTCACCGTCTCGGAGTCCATCGCTATCTTCAGCCGCCAGAAATGGGAAAGAACTTGGTTGAAAACAGGAGAAACGAAAAATGAAAAATGAAGAAAGAAGACGAGAGGTGAGCGAAGTCAGTTGAGTGAGAATAACTCAATTAACGTCGAAATAGCGTGATTATGCTAATTAGTATGGGCATAAACAACGGTATCTTAATGAATATTTCTCACCCACTTTCGACCGCTACCAACCATAAGCCCAAGTGTTTCATTTTCGATTCCCGCTTCATTTGTTGGCTCTTGAACTATTTCGCTGGTTTACTTGCATCAGGTAGTGGTGACCTTTCGATAGTTTATTGTTCTCGCCGGTAAAAAGACGGTGATACTTTTCCGACGATAATCGAATAAGATTTCACTGCCGAAAAGCAAGTGAGAGCCTTGACCAACCCAGGGAAGTCCAAGTTTAAATGCAAGAACCACTTGACATCTGGAAATCATGGACACTTGTTGATTTGTTTCGGAACGCTGGAATAATCTTCAGGTTATTAATCCTCAACATGGAATCTTAGTTTAGACAGCCTTTAAAAACAGAAATAGAATATGAACTATAATCAGTCGCAATGAAAGCCAGAAGAGAACTGAAAAGGGAAGGTGAGTAAATCACATGAAGAATAAGCTATGAACTCAGCTAACGGGCCTACTTAAAACGGGATATCGGGTTTGCTTTTTTTGAGCTGATCCAAACAGTTCTGGAAGTGCTTGTTGACATGAGCAGATTCCTCACTCACTTCCAGGTTCGGAATTTCTTCTTGAATCTTCTGCAACAGCTGTATTACTATTTCGTCCGTTATCAGGCTTAATCCGCGGCTCTGGAAGAGACAATAGGCATCCGCGACCTCCACAAAAAGCTGGATCTTGATAAGAATATCCATGCACTGTGTCGCCGCACGAAGTGCCTTCTTCAAGCATTCCATTGTTCTTTTCTCATCTCGAATCGGCGCACCGGAACCGGCTAGCTTTCCCGACCAAAACACGTTGGCAACTGAAACAAGAGCTCGACACTGATCAGGCTTTTTTAGCAGTTTGGCGGCAGCAAGTGCGCACTGAGTCCGAAGAGGCTCGTGACTCTCTTCTGAGAAACACTCGATCTTTTCAAGAACTCCGATAATCATAAAGAGACTTGAGATTTGAATCTTGGAGTCGGAAATCTCTTCTTCGTAAATGGAAAACGCTTGGGACATATACTCATAGGCGATCGTTTCATAGGTGTCGCATGGAACCAGGGACACCGCCAGAGCTCCTTGGAGGAACAATCGAACAGAGAGCTCCGGGAGCTCAAGTTTCACAAGCGCCGAAATGGTTCCGTGGCAGAATGAGAATATCTTTTGGCACTTCTTCTCCCACTTTGGATCCTCTTCGTGCATCTGATAATATGAATAAGCCAAACGGAATGCGGAGAATAATATAGTTGGAAGAGTGTAAGGAACACGATGAACGCCGCCATTTCCGAAAAACTTGCGCGCCACACCCAATAAAAGATACTGCTGATCCAACTCCTCCGCCCGCAGAAAATGGATCAGCTGGCCAACAACTGTTTGTTCTTCGATAAAATCTTCATCCGTATATATAATCGGATGCGATGGATGGTCTTCGATCAACGGAACCAGCATCGCGAGCAGCGACTCCACATGTTCCTGCTGTGAGACAATAGTGCGATTTTCCACGATATGATGTGCCACATACAAACTGATTTCCTTTTTCGGCTTGAAGTCCAGGTATTTCAAAACTTTGGCATAGTTTTGGAGCTGAAGCACCGTCAGAATATTTTTGTAGTGATCCAGCGGGACTTTGAGCAGCTTGGAGAGTTCTTTGCAGACCGCCGAATCACCTGGCACTTCTTCGACGCTCAGCTTTTGGAAGATGATATCGATATTATCCAAAACTTGATCAACCAAATCAGTTCGATCAGGATAGCACTTCAACGCCAAGTTAATCAAAGCAAGCTCTAATGCAACAATGTCTTCCAGTGGCAGTTCTGGCCTTGCTTCGAAAATAGCATTGATCTGGTTGCTGAATATGTCGAACAACTGCAGATCCGGCGGAATCCCACTGGTATCTTCTCGTTGCGAGAACAACGCCAAACGATCAATCAGTGCGATGATAATCCGCTTGATATTGACACCTGGTTGCAGTTCCGAACAGGACTTTAAAAATGTGTTCAAGGTCTCCAAGTGGAACTCATCAGGGAAGACTTGAATGACGCACTCCATCAAATACTCCTGCGAAATGGCATCCCGGCAACTGACAGTCTGCTCCAAAATACCCGGAAGTACTTGTTTTTTAAACTTTTCCACATCGATGGATTCCAGCTGGCTGAGTCGGACTAAATTAGTGCCGACCAAAAGGCGCAGCTCTAGCCGTTCTCTTTCCCGACGAACTTTTTCTCGTGAGTGGCCTTGATGCTGCATTCGTACCCAGAGTTTATTCATTTCCGCGAAATTGGTTAGTATGAATTCCACCGAGTCCACTACACTTCCGGTCAACGCGGCTGATCCACTGGTGTCTGACTGATCACCAAGCCCGTCGGATAAATCAGGCAGGACATGCTTGGTTTCCTGCAGGAGATAATTTCGCAGAAACAGCCCGCGTAATGGATGTTGTACTCCACGACACATTTCCACTAAATCTTTCATAATATCTTTCCGGGAACTCTCATTACTTTTGATATAAACGACTCCAACCGTCACAAGGAGATACCTAAGACAAGTAACTTACAGACATTTTTCAATCGCAAATATGAGAGAAACTCAAACTAGTAACAAAAGAACCAATTTGTTGACTCGTATGAAAACATTACTCACATTCGCGGAATAATGTTGCTGGCATACTGAACAACTTCGTACAAATCTGTCAGACGATTTCCCCGGTTGAACTCATCGAGTAGATATATCTGGAAATGGTTCAGTTCATCGCAGACTCCCATGTACAACTCATAATAATTCTTTGGCGTTAGAGTTCCAGTACGCAACTCCATAAGCATTGTGGATGCATGCTTGATGGCATCATTGAGACGTCCTTTATCAATGCACCGTTTCATCTGAAAGGATTCCTGCTTGACAGCTCTAAGCGCTTCCTCCAGTAGTTTTTCCTGCTCATCACCATTCGCACCACCGAAGGCCATTTTTGACCACTTCTGACTGCAGCACAAGCGAGGCTAAATACAATATTAATTAGCAAAGTTTGACTGTCAAACCAGCGTGACCACAGCTGGATGATAATCGGTGCATGTAGGAACCAATATTCCCGATAACCACGTACCTGAACGTTCTCTCAGCCCCTAGATTATATACTGGAAGCCTGCACTAGTTAAAAAGAAAGAGGAAACTAATGTATTCGTGGACCAGAATAAAAACCGAAACCGAGGACGCATTTGTTGGTGTTTTACTGAACCACCCACTCTACCCGGGGGTTGACGTGTGGCCAATTACTCTTCCGTAGACCCCGCCAGCCGGTGACATCAATGATCAGTAATCAATGACAAAAAGGTCAGTAATTGTTTTCAGATTGCCCCAGTGCAGCATATTTACCAGGAGCTTTTCACAACATTTCTGACACACTGGTAATTTCGCATTTATCTCTGTGTCGGGCAACAGCGAAGAACTACGCTTGACCCTAATCCCAGATGGCGCCCTAAAGCGCCACATACGCAACTCATCCTCTCGATGACTCACGTCCACTCCCTCGAAACAAAACCCATTCTGGGCCTTTTGGCATCAGTTTGCAGACTTCGCATCATCTCGCAATCCCCTGAATTTTCCACTGAGCGCGCTCACCATTTTGTACGAACTCTCCATTGTGTGCAAAAATGAATTCTGACTACGCCAGCAACATTTCCGGGAATCGTGATCCGAAGCTGCCACCGGGACACGGTAAGCATCGCGATATCCAGAAAAGTGCAAGTTTGTTCTGTTGCTTACCAATAAAAATTGTGAGGTCAGCTGCAGCTGGTGTCATCATTTTCTAGGGAATCCATACCTTGCCTACGCTGCTGAGACTGGACGGAGTTCGGGTGGCCAAGCGCCGCGTAATCCAACGCGAATACTTCCGACTTCTGTTCCGACAATTATTCACGAACCGCAGGTATTTTGGAAGAGCATGTGCGTGAGTTGCTGGATTTTCCTACTCCTTCGTTCTTTGTAGGGCAAACGCTTCAAAATTCTGTTCGACTGGCATCTGGA
Organism: Isohypsibius dastychi; assembly: GCA_034696485.1. Lineage (NCBI taxonomy): Eukaryota > Metazoa > Tardigrada > Eutardigrada > Parachela > Isohypsibiidae > Isohypsibius > Isohypsibius dastychi. Next base: position 5,988 of record JAQIWT010001627.1, read on the forward strand.
CGGATTCATGTCGCTCGTCGAACGTGTGATCGCGGGAGCGCAGAACTTGACTTCACCAGAGCTCACCGAACTTGAGAGCGGAGAACAGCTACCCGTTGAATTTTCTGCCGATTTTGACGACTTGCTTGTCCGGCAACAAAATGGCAAGGGTCCGCTGGATTTCCTTGGAACAAAGTTCACCACGAAAACCTGCAAGGAGCTGTCTGATTGTACATGGCAAGTGTGCAACGACTTTCCGCTCCCATGGCTCCCCATTTTGAGTTTTTTGAATACGTTCTTCTGGACGTTTAGTGACCTTTTTGACGTTCCTGTTTCATTGTCAGGTTTCGCATTTTCAAATTTCACGGTTGGTTTTATAGGCACTTGGCTTTCTTTCCGGTCTCGCCTCCCCGTAAACCATATGTTCAAAGTCATGCGTCTGGCGCACCCATGGGTTTCTACTTACACATTCGGAATTCGGAAACTTTTGGTAACGAAAAGAACAACCGGAACATGTCCGTGGGAATGAAAGTCAGCATCATGGGAAGAGATGGGCATGTCTTGAAGCAGTCTGGTAGGAGAACTGATTTGTTTGTTTCCGTGTGTTGAAAACCCATAACGCACCTTGTTCATGTTGTAGTCACGCAGCTGTATGATTGTGCTCCCAGTCGCAGAATGGGATTCGATAATTTGATCGACCGAGATGCACTTTTCAAAAACAGTGAACTTCTTTTATCGGATGGCTTACTTCATCTTCGTATAGAGGTGAGAACCTGCTTGTCTTTGAGTGACGACCTTTTACAGATTTTTGTCCCAGCTGTTTGTTAGTTACAAGCCACTGCCGATAGTTGCTTTTCCACAAATGGTTGGCTCTGTATTCCCTGATTTGGTGCTAGTCTCCGAAGAATGCCGCTATAATGTTCACAAGGACTTTTTAATTCGTAAGTCATGTTTTTCACGTGGTGGTCTTTATTTACCGACAATGTCCAGGTGTATGTCCATACTTTGCACGGCATTTGGGATCCACGAGCGTTGACTCAAGTGGATCGATTCCTGGAGTGAAACTCGAGGAGCTGAAACCGAATGACCTTTATAATCTCTTGCGTTATCTTTACATGGATGACATTCCTTCGCAATCAGGGGTCGCCGAGACACTGCTGGCGCTGGCTGATAAGGTATCAGACAACTTCGCTCCCTTGATTTTTTTATAGTTCGTTACTGCAGCACTTGATGCCTGAGCTGAAACGAGACGCGGAAACGATTCTGATATCGCGGCTTCGTGAATCGAACGTAGACAGGTTTTTGGAAATTGCCCAGCTTTGTTCGGCGGAACGCCTGCGAAGTGCATGCTCATCGTTGATCGAATGGTAAAACTCGTCTTGAATTGCATGTGATCATTTGAGCATACCCTTAATAATGTGTAACCAAAATCCATGCAGGGCAATGGATTCCGAAAAGTCAGCGCAGAGTCGATATGCGCCAGCGCCACTCTTGTTTCGACCTCCGCCCACGGTGATTGACGTCGTTGTTCAGTCAGACTAATCTGTTATTGGAGAGGATTTTTTTGGTAATTAGTACGTCGTTCACGTATTTTGGACTTTATACGGAAGCTGAATTTTTGTTATTTTATTCGAATCATGATTTTGTTTTCGATGTTCTGTCATGTTTCATGTTTCATCTTTAATGATTTCAATGTATATCGGTAGGAACACTGCTGCTCAGCCCAAGTAAAAGAACTCATTTTCATAACTCATTTTCAGAACTCATTTTCCTGGCACACCAGTTCGGCATTTGCGCTGACACTAGACCACGAAAGAACAAAGGCACCAGGGGGGGGGGGGGTCGGTCGATCTTGCACCCCTCCTGATGATTCATTGTGTTGTGGTTTTTCGTGTTCGTCAGTCTTGGCTTGAATTCCATTCCTCTGCTTCTTAATTTGGTTCTTGTACGAGAATTCGTGTTCCCGATAGCTGAGACAACCAGACACCTGCGACCGCCTAAATTTCCGGAACTGACGGAATGGACTACGGACGACTGAGTGGTCAGTTCTGGCGCGATGTGGATCGGGACAACCCAATTGTTTTGGTGGAAAAGAATGAGAATTCCAGTTTATTGAGCGACGAGCCGATCGGATGTGTCAGTGAATGGCACTTGATCACAACGAATTTTGTGGAATCGCTATCGGACATATCCAAACAACAAGAGGTTGCAGCGCTCCTGCATCGGTTTCGCCAGCTTGTTCGGAAAAATTGTAATTTGACTTGTTGTGACCAGACTTGAATCTGATTCTAATCGATGGGTTCTTTTTAGTGGACTCGGAGGTCCGGCAGGCTCAAATCGACCACACCGCAGCTTCTTCGCTGATTATCATGGCTGAAGTTGTCAAGGATCAGCGCATACTTCAGAAGAGTGACAAAACTCTTTTGCGGAAGCTGTTTTCCTCCAACGAAACTACGGAAGCATTTTCTCAAGCAGCAGTCGGACTGTTGAGGGAACTTGGAATTATGTTACCTGATAGTGCTTTTGAATTTCTGATGTCATTGAAGAAGCAAGGTAGCTGCTTCTAAACGCCGCCTCGAACTTTTGGACTTTAGTAATCAAGTTTCTCTAGTGTCCACGAACGTCATCCCTCAAATAGCCACAGAGATCGAAAAGTCCCTGATCAAATCTGCTCATACTGCATTGTTGGATTTGCCGAGAACTTCTATTGACATCTACCGATGTAACTTTTCCGGCAAGGCTGTGGGTAGTCTGAAAGCGGCTTTCGCCGTCGATCAACCGGAAGTACCTGAAACTGCCTCCAGGATGCCAGATAGTTCAAATGGCAAAGTGATCAACTCGCAGAATGATTACTCGAATATGAAGAACATCCCAAACGACGTCGTTAAAACTTTGTTCAAGTCCCAGTTCGTGGATGACCAGGGCGTTAGTGCGGCGTTTGATGATATTCTCCCAATAGTCAGATCATGGATGTTATCCGACAAGCCGGATGATGAAATGCAGAATGAAGTGAGCCGCCAGAGTATATATTACTCAAGATGATTGCTGATTATACCCTTTTTCAGTTGTTTGAATTTCTTGGTTTTCACAATTTTGACTTGATTTCGTCCTTACTCGCCAATCGAACAGCTTTCCGGAGACAAGTTGAAAAAGAAAGTCAGGATTCTGTGCTGAAAAAATCAGGAGTCCGGGGACCTGCTTTTGCGCCTCAGGTCACTGTCCATATGGCTTCCGACGGACGGAAGAAAAAAAATAACCATCAGGTTAACGGAAATGGTGACGGTGACTATGTGGTGAGCCAGACCTTCGAATTTTTTTACAAAAAGTAACCGTTTGTTTTCCAGGGGACGGAAAACTTTGATGAAGATTATGCGGCTCAGCTACAAATGCGGGAGATCCAGAGAAGCCAGCTTGAAACATATTCTGGTCACGAAAGGGTCAGATATCCTTTCGTATACGACTCACTGGCGGATGCCAAAGAATCGGCTGCTTTCATCCAAGGGCATAAGGTTCGAATCTTAACTGGATTCGTTTGACCGGTAATATATAATTTCTTTTGCTAGCTGCGGCTTCCCGATCATGACTCTCGCTCAACACAGCTCTATGAAGAAATCAGTGTTCCCGCGCCTTCCAAGAAAACCATTCCGGCTATGCCTCCCTTGATCAACATTGTTGAATGTGATGAGGTAGTTAGTTACCGCATGTCTTGGTTTGATGGGAGGACTTTTAGCTGTCATCTGATCACCCATTCTATTCAGATTATTCAAGCACTCTTCGAAGGTTACAAAACGCTGAATTTGATCCAGAGCATGGTGTATCGTGCCGCTTACACATCGAATGAGAATATGTTGATATGTGCTCCCACCGGTGCGGGAAAGACAAACACCGCCATGATGACCATCGCCCGTGCGATCAGCCAGAATATGTTGCCGGATGGAACCGTGGACAAGAATTTGAAGATTATTTATGTCGCCCCCATGAAAGCACTTGCATCGGAAATGGTTCGCACTTTCACTGAACGTTTGAAGCATTACAAACTGAGAGTGGAAGAAGTGACTGGAGATACGCAAGTTGGGAAATTTGATTTGGAGAA
>JAQIWT010001628.1:0-10058 GCA_034696485.1 Isohypsibius dastychi
ACAATCTCGTCACTTGTTAAACCAATTTCACCACGGCGAGGGATACGCTTGCCTTCCGCCACGAATGCTGCCATTGCGGCACCTTCACCAGGAAGCAGTGCTTTACCGTAGCTGAAAATATCAAACATGAAACAAATTATATTTCGTGAATATGACTTCACATACGCTCTTGAATCAGAGGTCAACAAATTCGGACGAGGAGCAGGACCGAAATCTTCTGCATCACCTTCGTCGTTTAGGGGTTCTTCAGAGGCAGCTTTGGGAATCCAGGCCGTATCAGATGAGAGATCCAACTTCTTTTCCTCGTCGGAATGTTCTTCAGAATCCCTCGATTTTTTATGTTTCTTTGCTTTTTTGGCCTTTTTATGCTTGTGATGCTTCTTTTTCTTCCGTTTGTGATCGCTCTGATTGGTATCATCTCCCGACAACTTTTCTTGCTCTTCATCTTCAGAACTACAGAAAAAATGTAATTTCTGTTCTGAGGCGAGGAAAATAATACTGCTCAGATACTTACTGCTTTGGAGGTGAAGGCGATCTTCCCCAGATTTCCGGAAGCCCAAAAGTTCCAATTTCTTCCCTCATTTCGCGACGCCTAAATCGAAATTACTCAATCAAACCGAGCACAAATATCACTGTACTGTACGTTCTTCTTTGAAACACCCACACACTGCAATCAACCGCTTACCTTATCCAGAAGTGATCCGGTTTCGAATCTCGATGACGAAAAGGCCTCTTTTCTCCCCAATCATCCGTGTTTCTTCCATGATTTTCAGAACGATACGATGACTGGTTTCTGGAAGAAAAGAGGATGAGCTGATTATAACCCATTGAACAACCGATTATCCTCCGAAAACATAGTATTACCTGGAAGAATCTGCGACAGTGGATGGATTCATGCGTTCGCGTTCACGTTCGTAATCTTTTCCATAATCGGGCTTTTTCGTGACGGATCTGGATCTGGAACGATCTCGTCTAGATCTAACTGGAAGAGGACTTGGTGATCGCTTTCGCTCGCGTCGACGATCCTTCGACCTTTTTCGTCGAGAATCCGATGAATCAGATGAACGTGAAGATGATCTGGAACGCTTTGCGTCGCGTCCACGATTTCTAGCTGGCTCCAAACGAGATAAAGTTCGTTTGTCTTTTCTTCCATAGGACGAGCTTCTTGAGCGACGCTTTCGCCGAGGGGAAATCGCCATTTTTCGGATTAGAAACAAATCCTCAATTCGAGTAATTGGTCCACGAATTCTAATTTAATGAACTTGTTTTACAAGCACACACACGAACTTATCAACATTTAAAAGCTAGGTATACATTTGTTTTTGTTTTTGGACCCGTGGTAGCGGGTACCTTGCCGTACACCATTACTTCTGCTACTGGGGTGACGAAACCTCCGACTTCCCTGGCACTGGATTTATGGACTCGGAAACTGTATTGCATGTTCCGCAAGAGACAAAATGCTTCGCTGCTACATTTGCATCTAAGTCCATTTATTAGAGTGTAATCAATAATCTGTTCACGAAACTGGTGATGTCGCTCCAAAGCTAGAAATAATATGTAGGGCTAACAAAAGGTCACGCGAACTGCTGGTGTGCTATCGTCATTGAGACAGAAATCGAACGCCATTTCGCTAAGGAACACAGTAGATCGACTCACCGAGACTTGTGATTTTCTCAGTCCCGAAAGCATTTTCGATAACTGGATCTTATCATTCTTATCATGCACGAAGTTTTTGTCGGAAATGTCCCGCTGCGGACCACTCATGGCGATATCGAGCAGCTTTTCGCCGGTATCGGCACTCCTTCCCACATCCGGATCAACAAGCGTTTCGCATTTGTTGGATTGGAGGACTTGGTCATGGCCGAACTGGCGGTTGAAAAACTGCATGGTACGGAATTCCTTGGTGAAGTACTACGTGTCGAGTTAGGAAAAGTTCCCAGTAAAAATGTCCAACGAAATCAGCATGTGAAAAGACTGGACCATCGACACAGTCAACCAAGGAACGGATCCCGCGGGCGTGAAGATCGTCATTCCCGATATGACAGTCAACCGTCCCTGCGAGATTTTCGATTTTCTCCGCGCCAGTCGGATTTCGACAGATATCGCACACCTAGGTCCCCACGACGATACAATCAATTTTACGCCGCACGTGAACCCGATTATCCAGAACCCCACCATTTCCATCGAGATGCTTATAACCCACCCGCATTTTTCTACGACAGTCGAAATCCACTTCCCCGCAACTATGCATACCAATCCGATTTCCGTAAGGATAATCTTGCTTTCTGTGCTAGAGCCGGTTCCAACTTTCTTCCCATGCTGAGTCCTCCTCGTATTTCAGGTGACCATTCGCATCTCGGAGACCGCTATTCCGGCGGCGGAGATGGATTCTGTTCCAACAGAGGCTCCTCGATTAACAACCGGGCATTCCGAACATGAAATATTCTAGTACAAAACCCATTCCTGTCATTTCGATCTTTATACATAAGACCACTACAAAACAAATCTATCGCGAAAACGCTGAGACTAACTTTCGATTTAGGTTTGTTCAAACTGACGCTTTAGAATATCTCTAATAAAATCCGAAGGAGCCGAATCAGATGTAGACCTTTTCATCCGGTCCTTACTTGTTAATGATAATGAACTGCTTTTAATTGAGCACTGAGATGGCTCCACGTTAATACGTCCAAATAGCTCTTCCGGATGATGGCTAAACGGGCGCGACTTGCTTTCATTCGGTTTAAATCCTTCCGTCAAAGGTGCAAGATCAGTGCTTTTGGATCGAGCTGTAAGAATGAAGAGGATCAAAATTTCATTTCGAAAGTTTAAGTACTCTTGTGATGGACAGAAACAATCAACGAAACAACCAAGGCATTACACAACAGCAGTTATATAAAAGGTTGGTTTTTGACTGGCAGGTAAACCAGCGTTTTCGCACGAAACCAACGTCTGCCATAAATCACAAATAATATATCAATTAGAAATAAATATTATTTTGGACCGTTCGTGGACCAAATGACCAAAAAGCATGACTTCCACTCACAGGCACATTTCCAATCACGTTTTTTCGGCTGAAAAATATCTCCTTTCTCCATCAAATACAAAAGTGGACCGAAAACTCCAGCCGATCCAGGAAACACTTGCAGGAAACACGTGAGAACCGATAAGATGAATGGCACTACCAGTTCAGGGTCACCGTTTGCCAAGTAATTCTTGCTGATAGCTTGCCAGCGCCAAACGGAAACAAAAGTGTCGATCAAGCAAAACTGCGATCCAAAAATGCAGAACTTCCAGGCGAAGGACATCAACTTGTCTGATTTCCTGAACTGCCGGCTTTGGGTAACGAAGGCTCCGTAAATTCCAACTGCAACCACAGCAGCGTTCGCCCAATACGCAACGTGGTTTCGGCGGTAAGTGAACGTGAGCTGTGCGGTCCTCTTCGTCCGACCAACTGTGTTCCATACTAATTCGCTCGGTGTTTTCTCGTCACCTTCAACAGACGCATAATGCATCTATCAGAACTAAACAAGTAACGCAGATCATCTTTTCTCACCTACTGATGGCATCCAAAATCATGCAGAGTGCAGGCACAAAAATCTGGACCAGTGTGAGGATTTTCCACCATTTTCTAGTCCAATGAACTTCCGGTAATATTATATGTTGTTTCACGTCGGAAGATGGCTGCGTGACTGCGAATGACATTGGCCGAAGAGTAGGACCCATTTTGCAGAATTATGGTGACCTAATCCTCTGCTGATCCCAGAAAGGGGGAGGCATTGTTGCTACGAGCTGATGTAGTCTTGGTAGAGACCGAAGTAACAAAAAGTGGTGTTTTTACTAGAAGTTGCAGATTGCAGACTGTTGAGTTGCTCAATGCTGCGCAGACTGATGGCATAACAAAACATGGAGAATAGAGGACGAGGACCGTTTAGATGCGCTGAAATTCAAAAGGTGCAAAAGGGCTGCTGGATAAAACATTGGATGCGGAGAAGCACAGAAGATTGCAGCGCAGATGTAGAAGAAGAAAATGGGAAACGATGACAACAAAACCAGCTCAACTGGAATGCTAACAAAAAGATATTATGCTCACTCCTCTGGACCATCGGAGCCATTCTTCTCTTCTGATCGAACTCGTCGGCGTTCTGGTTTGGGTGATGCAGAGCGTGACTTTTCACGACGATCCTTCACATCTCGTGGGCTCCGAGAGCGTCGACGTTCACGACTTCCAGAACGTGAACGACGTCCTGAACGAAACCGGTTAAATCAGCAAGAAAGAAAAAACAAATCAACGAAAAAATGAATTACCTTTATCGCGTCTTCCGCTGTCACGTCGATCATCCCGTCGATCTCGATCACGTCCACCACCTCCACCGCGGCCACCGCCATTTTCTTCACCTGCCAACCAAATAATTAGAAGGATCCAGAATAGCGAAATATTCAGATCATAAAATATGACGTGTTCACTGTTCACTCACCATATCGTTTCGGTTTACTTCTGCCACTTGAGAGCTCCACTCTGACTCGACGACCACAAACGGTTCTCCCATCCATTTCTCGTGTTGCATCATCTGCATCTCGTGGATTTTCGAATTCAACGAACGCGAACCCTGGGGGATTACGGGCGACCCAAACATTCCTCAGTGGGCCATACTTTCCAAAAACATCTGTAACGCATCAAGTTCACTTAGAATCAGCACGTCAATAACAAAGAGCACCCAATTCTTAAAACAACCTACCTTCGAGTTCACGCCGATCTCCATTATTACCAAGATCTCCAACGTAAACTTTGCAATCGAGGGGACAGGTAGATCGCGACGACATCGTCAGCGGCTGAGGTGCGCTCGATTTTTATGACTGTTTCAGTAGCGCAGGCACGGATAAATCAACTCAAATTCTGGACGATGAACTGTTTTTAACGGTATATCGAAATCCTGGCTAAACTGACACGAAACCCCAAAATGGCGGAATATAACTTGTCGAAAATTTATCGCACCAGGATGTGCCAGGCCAGCCAGCAAGGCTGCGCCGCGTCGGTCAGGCTAGGGAATACGGTCAGATTGAGCCGAGTTGAAGCGACCCGAAAGCTAAAGCTCCGTGGTAGCGGTAGTAACTCAGGTTGCGCTACCTGGATACTTGGTATCCAAGATTTTCACGATTTTCGGGATTTAGGGATTTGACAACCTCGAATTCGAACGTCTTACAATTTCACTCCTGTGAGTATCGAGTCTAATTTTATGCGCCAGAATTTTGAAGATCATATTTGGTGATCCAGCTCGAATCATGAGAATTGCTGACTATTTGGAGCGCGTTTGGTTTGCAATGGATATCCACATCGTTCGTTATATTTCGTAGTTTCGCTTTTTCAATACCATGAGCAAACCTAGCATCTCCAGGATTACGAGCAACCGGAAAGAGCATCCACACCCAGAAAAACAGCAGCGTAACGATGGTTGGACCCCTATTGCATCGAAGTACGACACTCTGGCTGTTGGAAATATCAACGGAAAAATTGCCGATGACGGTCAGCCACATGACAAAGGCCTGGAACGAGCTTCTAAGGTATCCCTGGGTGGCAAAATAGGCTGTTTGAATTATCCCCCTGTAATTTCAGATCAATTTCAAACCCGGAAAGACAGTTAGTGGGGATCCTCAACGGACACTATTCATTGGGAGGCTAAATCCGGACACAAAGGAAGACCGACTTTCGGCAATTTTCGCGGAATTTGGCAAGATCAGGAGTTCCAGGGTTATTCGAAATCTTCTCACTGGCCATTCTCGTCGCTATGGGTTTATCGAATTTGAATCCCGGAGTTCACTTGAACGCGCATACAAAGAAGCCCATGGACTAATAATTGATGGGAAAAAGATCATCGTAGACCGCGAACACGGAAGATTACTTCCGGGATGGGTTCCGAGACGATTAGGTAGGAACCGGTATGTCTAGATAATCTCGTAAAAATTTAAAACAATGAAATTCAGGTGGTGGATTCGGTGGGGATATCAAATCCGGACAGCTCCGGTTCGGTTGTCGAGCTCTGCCATGGAAAATGCCACGGAAAGTCGGGAAACAGAATCTGACACGAGATATGTGATTTGAGCGAAATCTTCGGCATGGTTTGGTTATATCTGTTTGGGATGTACATATTTCATCAACGCAGAGGCTAATCTATTTGAAAATGTGATGAAACTGATCGCACACGTCTTTGTACGGCTTCGCTATTGTGAGCCTTCAATAAATCTAAACGCACCAATATGTCGCCTTCGTGGAGGACATCTTTCAATTCCTTGAATCCATGTAGCTTCTCAACTACATCTAACGCTTGCACCAGCAACTGTTCGGGCGTTTCGAGCTGCAGATTTCTGATGAGCACATTCCCCAGTTTCCGGAAGTCTTCAGCATCGAATCCTAAATCCCATCTCTTCAGCAGATCAAGCCCGTTGAGTTTCTGAGCAGTTGATCCAGTATCAAGCAGAGTGACAAGATGACTTATGAATTTGCATTCCGCAAAGCACCGTTGACCGTCTGGATTTGACAGAAATTGCTGGATGATCGCTATCAATCTCATCGACTCGCGAGATACCAACGCATCCTGAAAGGTCATCCAACGAATAATCTGCGATATCACAGAATGGTTCTGGCTCATTCCGACAGCGGTGTCCGAAAACGCAGAACACAACATGCACAGAATCGTAAGCAGTTTGGTCACCACCGGTACAATAGCAGGTGTTTCTGGTACGTGGCCGAACGACTCAACCAGACACATCAGTGTTCGAAAATATCCTCCATCCAGGAACAATTTCCTCATGTTCTGGGGTACAAGGAGGTTCTTCAATGCTGCCAGAACCGCATACAGCAAGTTCATCATTTCGACAACATCCGCAGCGGTAGCGATATCGGCGCCGTCAGATGAGGTCTCCATCATTGTATCCAAACCCTGGCTTGATGACTTGACAAGACTCAACTTCCACATATCCTTGCAACTTTCCGAGAGAACATCAAGCAGAAAGTCAGGGATTTTCTTTTGGGATCCGGAGATAACAATGGATGTGAAGATTTTGGCACATAGTTCAGGTGTTCTTGCGAGGTTCCCCACAATCAATGCGCCAACTGTCTTCTTCTCCACGGTGACGCTGCTTAACATCAGTCCTGCAGCTTCTATAACCGAGTCTGTAAGGCCGCAGTCGGAGACATATTCCACGCATTCCGGTGCGGAAAGTAGTTCCACGAGAAAATTTCCGGGTCTCTCGGCAGTTCTTTTATCTTCTCCATCCAAGTTGAGCAGTGCAATTAGTTTGTCAATGACCCCAAGTCGGACCAACGATAATCTGGCGATATCATCACCTGCCAGCTCAGTCAGAAGTTCAAGTGTAATTTCAACAGATTCCATATCACTGCAACGAACAAAAGGTCATCAAGTTTCAAAATATACGAACAGTCAGCGGATGTACTCACTCGAGCTCGCTCAGGGAGTGTTGAATCAGGACATTCGGCAAAGCAGAACTAATCATTATGGAAGCATTCTCTGAAGAATCCGACATTATCGACAAACATGTCAGCAAGTTCAAATTGACATGACGAAAGACTGGTGAGGAGAGGCAAAAGGCGAAGACATCCAGAACACCATTATCCAATGCGAGACGCTGACTTTTTTCGCTGGAATGCAGCGCATTGCACATACAGCTGATCGCTGGCGACGCGGTATCAGCAAATTCGGCATCTGTACGGTTGCTATTCCCGAAGAATAAAGTTTTGATCACAGTGATTAGTCCAAGAAGTCCACCGTTATCCAGTAATATATCACAGGCTGCGGAATTTTCGTAGCAAATGTTGCAGATTGCCCGAAGAGTTGATATCACAAGGTCCTTGGAAGCGTTATTCATCTTCAGATTTGCGGGAAGACAGTCGAGAAGGGACAGGAGATGCCCTCTTCCGGTTTCCGTCTTGGCGAGTTCTGCTGCGACTTTCGCTGCGATAACTTTGACTTCCATGTTATCTCCTTCTGATCGCAATGCTCTTTCGAGCATAACAGGCAGATTTCGTTTGGAAACAAGCTTAGTAACATCTTTGTCTGAACCAAGTGGCGCATTCTGTAAGGTCAGCAGCAAGTCATGCAGGTACTTTCCGTCCCCAGGATATTGTTCCTCCATTTTGATCCCGCTCTTCTGCGAAGCATTAACCTACAAAACAAAAGAAATATTTCAATTGCAAACAAGGGAATTCGTCTTCAAACAAAAAGATGTGTTAGCGAGTCCTTGAATGAATACGTCTGACGAAAGTTAATTTAAATTTGCGAAAATTACGTCGAGGAATAATTCGAACAGACTTGGGCTAGTTTCTTTTCCTTCCGCATTTGTTGCGCCTTTTCATACGGAGGGTGTATGGGCGGCTGCACCGGATCCCGATGTTCGTATGTCCGACCTTCCAGGTTCAAAGGATAAGTCCGGTCCGAATCAAATGCATCATCTTTTCCACACACAACAAACGGGACTGAACGCGTATTTAACTCAAGTGCAACAAGTGACGCAAGTTTCTCTCGAATGTAGTCTCTGATATCGTCCGCAGCCGAAAAATCCACCGGAAACTGGAAATCCTGACAAACCACGAAAGCCTCCAGACTAGAGTCACGACTACACTTCGGCTTGGCCATGGTCAGCCTTCCGAAAAACAGGGCGAGCTTTGACATCAGTAGTGATGTCCGTTTGGCTCGAAAAACTTTGGCAACAAGGGTTCCTCCAGTTTTTAGAAGTCTCGTGCTGATATCCAGCGCAGAAATAACAAGCTGATGTTGAACATATTCGTCAATATCTAGCAAACCAATAACGTCAGGAGCTCCATCGCAGACAATGAGATCAGCACGTTCTCCACCAAAATAATCGATAACTTGATCAGAAGTTGTTACTGAGGTAATATCTCCTTTTAGCTGAATGACACCGTCGATAGGATTCATGGTCTGCAAATCGACAGCGACGATTCTGATTTCACTTGGATCCGCGGCATTCTCGTACAAATGCTTTGATAAAACCTGACTCCAACTCCCGGGAGCGGCACACAAATCAGCTACTTTCTTGACGTTTTTAAAGATGTCGAAAGTCTCTTGGATTTGCAGAAGTTTGAATGCAGATCGCGCTCGCCATCCTTTTTCCTTGGCCAATCGGTAGTAGATATCCCGTTTGTCTTTTGATGTCTTTCCCATTTCTACTATCACAGATTCTACAATATGCTTTTAAATTCTAAAATTCAGTCGTCAAACTAATTCGGGAAAACAAAACAAACCACAACTATTTAATCCGAAACGAAAACCATTAAGTGAGTCCTCATTGCTTACCAGTCTACTCTGCTCCGAACACAAGTGCTTAAATGTCCATAAGAATATGATCAATAGCTCCAGAACAATAAAAGATAACACAGGCTTCGCTGGAAACGGAAGTAGGAATGTCAGTGCAGTCGAGATTTTTTCTTTCTGAGTTTGTTTACATCTGCGATTTCGCAACCACGAGTTGATTTGAGTTGATTGATTTCGCATGTAACCGTACAGACGGAGCCGTTAACCACGCTGATAACATACATTGGTATACGGGCTCGTGGAAAAATCGCCAACCTCGTCGTGATCACGACGAGGTTGGCGATGAACCCCTTGGCTTCTGGTTGATATCTGTATACCCTTTTATTCAACCTGAATACGCCTGACGAACAAATAAGGCTGGCAGTTTAGGTTTTGTGTTCTTCGATATCTTTCTTGAACTAAATGGTTTTCACGCATTCTTGTTGTTCCTCTACATCACGATGAAGATCAAAGTTCTCACTCGAAATCCTGATCAGTATCTGCGTGAGACCAAGCGGGACATCTCGAAAGGTAGTTTCATCGAGGTGTTCGCGGTTACATTTTCATGTTTGTTCACTTAATCATTTTAGTTCCTCGGAATTTGGATCCCGCTCAGCATCCGTTCGAAGCTGCTCGTGAATATGTTAGGGCTGTTAACGCGGTGAAGTTGGATCGCATATTCGCTCATCCTTTCATCGGATCTCTTGATGGTCATCGCGATGGAGTTCAGACGGT
>JAQIWT010001629.1:0-10055 GCA_034696485.1 Isohypsibius dastychi
CCAACACTGCTTCCAGCCGCAAGCGTTCCGGCAGCGCACCTAGCATCCGTGCTCACTACGGTCAATGTTGTGGATGGCAGTGTCAGAGTACTAGCCGAGCATAGCGTGACTGGCACAGTGAATGTACTGGTTGTTCCAAGGCTGTCTGTTACGGTAATCACGGCGTTCTGAGTGCCGGACATAGCGGCTGTTGTGGTCAGTACTCCACCAGGTGAAGTAATGGCGAAATTTCCGCTGGTTACTGCATACGTGTAACCGGTACCAGACCCACCAGATGCGGTGATTGTACCGAGTGTGGTGCCAGATGGAGTGAGATTGTTGACACAGGTTGTACTGGTTAATGTCGTGGGTGTGATAGAGATTGCCGTCGCCGAAGTACAAGGTCCGATTACGTTGATCTGCACAGATGCAGTGCTGACCAGTCCGTTTGCATCGGTCGCAGTCACGGTGACTATGCGAAGTCCGGTTGTGGTGATTCCGGTGACTGTGGTGATCTGGCCGCTGGACGGGTCGATTTGGAACTCGGTTGAGTTGATTGAATAGGTTAGGGCAGCACCGGTCGGAGAAGTTGCCTAAACAGATGATTAAGTTTTCCTGGTAAAGGTAGCTCTAGAACTGCTTACCACTATGAAGCCAACAAACTGACCGGCAGTACCAGTGCACTGCATAGCCAAAAAGTAAACGCCACTTGTGAATTGAGGGTTGTTGGTTGTCGTCGTTGTTGTGTTTGGGACGATGTTGATCCTGACTGTTGATTCGCAATACTGAAAATCTGTCAGGTTGGGATAGAATCACGATAATGAACTGAAAAACAAGTTACCAATCCTGTTTGCACATCGGTTCCTCGGACAGTGAATTCCAGGGCAGCTCTCCAGCGTCTGCTGAGAGATGTAGACACGGTGATATCTCCAGTGGTGGGATTGATGGAGAATCTACCAAGTGGGTTGTCCGGGATCGACCAGACAATTGTCGACCCAGTTGGACTAGTTGCGTTGACTCGCAGAACGAACGTTCCCACGGCGGTGCCTTCCAGGACGGTTGCAGTATACAAATTTTGCTGACAAGTTGGACCTTGTTGAATGTTGATGAGACCGCTTGTGCTAACCGAACTCGATGTACACGTTGGAGAAATCGAGACCTGAGATGATTAACCATGAAGAAATTCGGTGAAGACATTTCTGAGAACACGCCTTACCGTGACCGTTGCACTTCCCGAAGCGCCCAGACTGTCAGTAGCTGCAATGGTGAAGAGCGTGGATACGGAACCACTTGAGAACGGCACAGTGGTGCGGATGTTTCCGTTGGTGTCGATATTGAAAAGAGTGCTTGAAACTGAGTATGTGATCGGGTTACCATCAGGATCAAAAGCCTGAAAAAGAGTCTGGTTACCAAAGGTCATCGAACGTAGAAATTAAAGGGGACACTCACAGGCACCGTTCCAACCAGTTGTCCGGTACTGGTACTGCACGGAATTGTAAAGGAGTACGATGGCTGCGAGAATGCAGGTGGCCGGTTGCCGGCAACGCCACCGGTGCCACAAGTTCCGACCACATTGACGGTAACTGTGGCACTGCCAGTTGCGCCGCCAGTGTCCGTTGCCAAAATGATGAAGGAGGTTGAAGATGTTGAATTGAGAAATGGGATTGCTGTTCGAACGTTTCCGCTATTGTCCACCGTGAACTGCGGTGACGACATGGAGTAGGTGATCGCATTCCCATCGGGATCAGTAGCCTGATGTGAGACAGGTATAAAGAGAAGCTTGTTTGTTTTCAAACATGTTACCGATGCTTACACTAGCTGTGCCCACAAGGACACCGGTCGTCGCACTGCATGGCAGACTGACGACATAGTTTGTTTGGCTGAACCTTGGAGGATTGTTTCCTGAAGGTTGAGTGGCGTTGCCGTCAGGTAAGACGTTGATTCGCACGGTAGAATCACAATACTACACCCATAATAGAACACAGTGAGTTGTTACGTAATATTGACTTGACCTAGAATTTTTTTCTCACCAAACCGGTCGAGTAGTCCGACCCACGAACCCGGATCTCCATGGCCGATCGCAGAAATCTCCTGGTCAACGTCCCAGCAACCGTCAAGACGCCTGTGTTCGTATCAATACGGAAACGACCAAGCGGATTGTCGATGATGCTCCAGTAAAGCGGCGCACCAGATGGACTGCTGCCGTTCAGCCTGAGAATAGGTGTACCTGCTGCTGTCGATTCAAATACAGTTGTTGTGTAGAACTGCTGTCCGCAACTGGCCGCCGAAGACGTTCCGTAATCAGATCCGTATGCACCGCCAGAAGAACCTCCATAACTACTTGATGGTGAGGCAGGTGCGACCGCGTATGATGGAGAGGCACCGTATGACGCTCCACCTGAGCTACTGTAGCCACCAGAGACCCCGTAACCAGATGATGCTCCGCCGGTAGATACTCCATACGACATAGCTGCTCCTCCACCCGTTGAGCCATACCCACCGGTTTGACCACCACCATAACCACTTGCTGATCCACCACCCGGTGAGCCATACCCCCCGGTTTGACCACCACTATAACCACTTGCTGATCCACCACCCGGAATGGAGACAGCCTAAATAAAAAATTATGACGTAAGACATTTTGCAAAAAAAAATTATATTGCCGTACATATGCTGGTTGTGGCTGGACAGAGTAAGTTGGTGCTGGAGCAGTATAGACAGGTGCTGGCGCAGGAGCACTGTAGCTCTGTGCTGGTGAAGCACCATAGGCAGATCCTGGTAGCGATATTGCGTAAGCTGGACTAGACGAAGCGATGTACATCGGCGCTGGTGCAGAGTATGAAGGTTGTGGTGCAGGTGCATACGATGGCTGCGGTGCAGGAGCAGAATACGTCGGTTGAGGAGCTGGTGCAGAATAAACCGGTGCTGGTGCAGGTGCCTGGTAGACTGGAGCAGGAGCTGGTGCTGAGTAGACTGGCGCTGGTGCTTGGTACACGGGTTGTGGTGCCGGTGCTGAATAAGCTGGTTGTGGAGCTGGGGCAGAATATGTGGGAGCGGGTTGTGAATAGGTTGGAGCGGGTGCCTGGTACGAAGGGGCTGGAGCAGAGTAAACAGGAGCTGGTTGTGAGAAGGTTGGTGCAGGCGCTTGGTATGATGGGGCAGGAGCGGAATAAGCTGATGCTACAGGCTGAGGTGCCGGTGCCTGATAAACAGGAGCCGGTGCTGGTGCTTGGTAGGAAGGTGATGGTGCGGGAAGAGAGAAAATAGGAGAAGGCTGTGGTTGAGACTGTATTATCGGCTGCGAAGGGCTTTGAGGTGGGTTGTAAAACGACTGTGCTGTAGGTCCAACGAAAAAGGCTGGTTGAGTCATGCCCATCATCATTTGTCGCCCATAACTACTTGCCGGAGATGGTTGACCTTGTTGTTGTTGCGAAGACTGGCAATATGCTGTAACGGTCACTGTCGTCTGCGCTGAACCACATTGATTGTTGGCTAGTACCGTGAATGATTGATAGCCACTACTGGGCAACTGTTGAGATGTTGTCAGCTGACCAGATGAAGGGTTGATTGAGAAAAACGTGGTGCCTTGAAGTGAGTAGGAAACCGATCCACCTGATGATGAGGATGCCGTGATCGGTGATCCAACCTGGGTTCCGGACGCACAGGTGTATATGAACAGGTTATTGGCCTGTTGACTGAAAACCGGTGCCGAACAGGCTGATTGTTGGGGTGCGGACTGCTGGCAGGACACTGAAACAGAAACTGTGGCTTGCGCGCTGCCGAATTGATTGTTCGCTACAACGGTAAAGGTCGATGTTCCGCTGGATAATTGTGAGACTGAGGCCACTGTTCCCGTGGAAGGATTGATCGTATACGAAGAAGTCCCTTGTAGGGAGTACGTCACGGCACCGCCAGATTGACTGGTGGCTGATACTGTGCCAATGGTGAATCCCGGCTGGCAATTTGTGACTGATGTTGAATATGTCGATTGCGAGAACACAGGGGGTGAACCTTGAGGCTGGCAGTTGGCACTGACGGTTATTGTGGCGGTTGCAGTACCACAGTTATTGGAAGCTGTCACGGTTAGAGTTTGGGTGCTGCCAGTGAACGTCTGGCTCAGCTGAACTTCGCCACTCGATGGGTTGATGGTGAATGAACTTGATCCTTGGAGGGAGTAACTCACACCACCTGTTGAGCTTCTAGCCTGGACGGTTCCCACAGAGGTTCCCTGAGTACATGTTGATAAGAACATGTTGTAGAAGGCTTGGGTAAACTGCGGAGCCGTGCATGGCGGTGGAGGGGGTGGCGTGGCTATTTGGCAGCTGGGGTTGACTTGGACTAGAGCCGTTGCTGTTCCGCACGCACTTGTTGCAGTAACGGTGAGCTGGTTAGGATTGCTGTCTGTTAGCTGGGAGACCAGGGTTATTTGACCAGATTGTGGGTTGATCAGATATGCGGGGTTCCCAGACATGAGATAAGAAACTGAACCACCTGATGCCGATGCGGTCACTGAACCAACAAGCGAACCAGAGCTGCAGCTGCTCACCTTTAGAACAAGAATCGTAAGCGGCTGTAAGTGACGGTTATGTTGAGACTTAGTACCTGGAAGTTGTACGATGATTGAGTGAACTGTGGTTGAGAACAAGATGGCTGCGACGGAGCTGGTGAAATAAAAGGTGGGGGTTGTGGCTGTGGTTGAGGCTGTGGTTGAGGCTGTGGCTGAGGTTGAGGCTGTGGTTGTGATTGGATGATGGGCTGTGACGGTGGCTGATATGTCTGCGGTTGTGACTGTGGCTGCACTGGAGCCTGAATGATTGGTTGGGAAGGTGGCTGATAACTCTGAGGTTGAGGTTGGGGCTGTTGAAAAATTGGTTGTGGCTGGGGTGCGATTTGTATGATAGGCTGGGATGGAGGCTGGTACGTCTGTGGTTGTGGCTGTGGCTGCACCGGAGCTTGAATAATTGGTTGGGAAGGTGGCTGATAACTCTGAGGCTGGGATTGAGGCTGTTGGTAGACTGGCTGAGGCTGGGGCGCAATTTGTATGATAGGCTGGGACGGAGGCTGATAGCCTTGTGGCTGTGAGGGTTGTTGGTACACCGGTGCTTGTATTATTGGTTGCGATGGCGGCTGGTACACTTGGGGCTGTGGCTGCTGCACAGCTTGAATTATCGGCTGAGAAGGTGGTTGGTAAACTTGTGGTTGAGGCGACGGAGCGGGGATTCCATAGCTAATCGCAACTCCTAACATGAACAAAGTAAAATAAAATAATGTAGACTATAAAATAACAAAATTTTAAACACGAGCAGTCTCAATGTTCCGGCAAACCTGGTGAGCTGTAACTTGCAACCGGTCCGGTTGATTGGGATGGACCTCCTGTAATTCCGTAAACGCCGCTGAGTGGTTGAGTCTGGATGATGGGTGGGGATGGGTTTGGTGAGGAACCATACGCGGGGGCTGAGAGGACTGGGTTCGATGGTTGTGAGTAACTACTCTGAGGCATCGATGGAGCAGGTCTATAAGCCACGGCAGTGGTTGGAGCTGGACCATATCCCATTTGAGGTTGTGGTGAAGCACCGTATCCGCCGCCACTTGGAATTGATGATCCTCCACCATAGCCTCCAGTAGAGCCTCCACCTCCATATCCACCGCTTGGCTGCGAGGGTGCCGAACCGTAGCCAACAGGGGATGCAGGTGCACCGTAACCTCCGACCGATCCGCCACCTCCACCTCCATATCCACCGCTGGGCTGCGAGGGTGCCGCACCATAGCCAACAGGGGATGTAGGTGCACCGTAACCTCCCGCCGATCCTCCACCTCCATATCCGCCGCTTGGTGCAGACGGGGCACCTCCTCCGTATCCACCGGTCGGGGTTGAGGGGATAGACCCACCATAACCCCCAGATGAGCCTCCACCATAGCCCCCACTTGGTTGTGAAGGGGCTGGGCCATAACTCACTGGTGCAGACGGACCACCACCGTATCCACCAGTCGGCGCAGACGGAGCTCCGTAGCTCATCGACGGGGCCGATGGTACCCCGTAACCTCCTGGCGAAGGGGAGGCACCATATCCACCTGATGGTCCTGGAGCTGATCCGTAGGATGCTGGTGATGCTGGAACTCCACCGGCGTATCCGCTACCAGCTGCACCACCAGGTCTGGACCCACCGAGGTAAATGGCGGATGGTAAGATGTTAACCCGCACTGTACTCTCGCAATACTACAAAGTTGTTCAATGTGATGGCAGACATGGGACTATGAAAATAGTGTACACTAACCAAGCGCGATCCTGATGTCTGAGTCGCACGAACTCGGACCTCCACTGCAGATCTGGTTAGCTTCCTTTGAAGATTATTGGATACTGTGATATCACCCGTGACAGAATTAATCGAAAAACGCTGAAAGGCGGAATCCTGTATGGAATACTGAATTGTCCCTCCACTTGGATCGACTGCAACCACCCGCAGGATGAACGTCCCTGGGGTAACGGTATCTGCGATTACTGCCGTATATAACGGTTGAGCACAAACTGGCGCATTTAGCGCCGCATTGGTCGAAGACACCTGAACTCCCTGCCGACCTTGCGCTGCCTGAAACGATATCAGACAAATGTAGCATGCAATGTTTATAGAGAGACGATCGCCGATGGACTGTTTCACTGAGCATGTGAAACTTTGCAGAGCAAAGGAAAGCAGTTCTCCAAATTCCCTGTATATAGCTGCAAAGCTGGCTTCTTCGAACTTTCTGAGCGAATTACTGATCCAGCTACAGAACCACTTAAGAAGCTACTGGAGATACATTACAGGAACTTTGTATATAAATGATTTTGAAGACCGTCTCATTATTTTGAATGACCTTCAACGGAATAATCTTTTTCAAATTCAGTATTCGAGTTTATATGAAAGGTCACTGCGCAAAACAAATTTTAATTTTGAGCAGGCCGTGCTCGTTTCAGCTTTTGACAACGCGGCCAAGATATTTAAGGCTTATCACACTGCGTTTTTTTAAAATCAGTTCAAGGGAGAAGTTCATGTTTATGATAACGGAAAACAGATTGATAGAACTTACTCTCCTTTCTTGATGAGATCCTTGGCAAAAATACAGCAAAATAAATATGAGAAGATGCCACTTTAAACGAATCATGTTGGATGAGAATCGGGGCGTGAGATGATATTCCGAATATTCCACAACCACTTCAATTCGTGAAGTGGAAGATTCTCACAACGAACGTTTCTATAAGGTGATTTGATTCCGGGACTCATGAGGAAAACATCACATCCCAGCTAACAGATAAAACGTCCACTCCACAGCAAAATGATTCCGAAGCAACCAAGTCGTACTGATGTTAAACGATGTAGGATTCTGGAAAACACACGGACCCGGTCAGCTCGTTACGGCTTTAACCTTGTTCAAGCGCAGTTGAACGGAACGCAACCCGGTTTGCCGAAGAGTTCACGTTTATTTAAAACAAACCAAACAAAGCGTACAGAAATCAAACAAAACGTTTTCTCCCGAAAAAGATAAGCCTTGGATTTAAATCGAGATGGCTGAGCTACTCCACCCATGTCCCAAGCGAGAGAAAGTGACTAGCGACGTTATGTTCTACAACAAGCGCCGTGACCAGTTGGACAATAGTGGAGCCGGTCTGTGCTAGAATAAACACCTATTGAACTCAGCCTTATTTTTCAACAAAATTATCAAATGTATTAGAGACAAAGGAGCCAGCGCTGCTGGGCACACACTTGCATATCATTTTGACTGGACAATGAGTTGCCAAAGTCAAGGATACTGCCACTGAATAAGCAAGCCCAACTGCTGCCTACAGCTCTGGATCTCTTAGATGCGGAGATTGTAAAACAACAAACCGGCAAAAACTTATCGTTGTCGGCTTTCTGTCGAATATCACAAGTGTAGCTCGTTCCCCGAATCGCCGTTTCAGCGCATAGAATTTCGTTTCAGGCACTGGCCAACGGCTGGAATATCAAGACACACCGTGACGCAGACTGAGCTCCCAGGATTCTTTCCAGAGACCATCTCAGAATAGAAAGAGTATGCTACCCACCATCAGCGTTCCCATGTCATCTCAAACCAAGAATTCCGCTACCAAGTATTTCTCGTGGCTGGGCTTACTTTTGCTGTGGTCAGTCTGGTGATCCACCGTCTTCAACCATATCGCTTTGCGGCCACTTGTCGGGAGCACTGACACAATGACAGCACACAACAATAGATGGAGAGATATGCTCCGTAGAGTCAGATTATTGTTGGGGCATTCCAAGCTTGATAGACGAAGAATTCAGTTTCGTGTGATGAGGCTCCGCTGTCATCAGCGACGATAAAATGAAGAACAAATACAATGCGCTACGAATGGCGGGTGATGATAAATACGAGGTCAGTTACCACCGTGCGCGAATATACTACAAAGCGATGAACTCGAGAAGCGGAATGACAATCGTGTAATTAACCGGTATGACAAACACCCAAATAAACGTTAATTATGGGGGTGCGAGTCATAAACAAGCTCAGCATTGCACGGAACAGAACGTGATTTTAAACACAGCTGTTCAGTCAAATTCGCAAATCACTAGAGATGAAATGTTGATTCGAATTCTTACGAAACTGGTATTTGTCATCTTCAGAGCAATTGTTGCATACAGTCTTTATTGAGCCAGCATCCCAGTTGCTCAACGTGCTGTTTTTTTCTAGGGTTTAGTGGCTGAGCTCGTCATTGTCTTCAGGTTCATTACAGGACCAGTTCTGGGAATACTACATCGAGTTTGATTCAAATCCGAACGCGGTCTGGATTTTTTCGATTCAACTGAGCCATCAGCCAGTTCCTAAGCTTGACCTAAGTCAATGACCATTGGTCTGAAGCTCAAACAAGTTTGTTAAAATGGAATGACAAATCGGGTTGTTTTATGGTGAAAAAGCCTGATGATAATCAAGTAAGACTTGGCTGATGATTGGTCGATTTTCTCGAGACTAATTTCATACCCCCATTTTTGCGAGCAATAGATTCGAGATAGTCTAGTCTAACAATGATTGGTTAACTGGTCCCAAACAGTTAATTCCATGGCTTTCTCGTTATAGAAGGAGGCATTCTTGTTTCACACATACCGGCAGCAATGGTATTATTACTGTCGAAGGATCTCTTCTATCACAACAACACTTTAATTGTATTTGGCCACTTGGAACAAAACCTTTGCCTGAAGATTGCAAAATGATATTATGTGTAGCGCAGCTGCAACATGTTATGCGATATTTTCGACATTTTAGCGAACGTCCGTTGACGTCCTGTTTTCCGGCAAAACAAAAGTTCTGCTACAAAAGCTGAAGCTTACTGATGCAGTAAGCTCGCATTCTTTTTATATTCTGGGAAAAACATTTCATTCAGAATCATGTTGCGTCTTTTTGTATTCGAATCACTGCTAATTATTTGCCGAAACCAGCTGACTGCCCAATACCTTGTACCGAGTATTACAATAAACCGAACGCTAGCACCTTTTTCATCCATTTCAGTATTTACCGGACTAAACATCGTCATCGATGGTCAAGGAGATCCATTCACTGTTCAGATCACCGTCTCGAATAGCGAAGATGCTTCTGGAATTTCAACCATTGTGGAAGCAAACCAGCTAATCATCAGATTAACTTCAAGTTCTTCTGTTCGGAGAGATGTGAAGATTATTGTTCCTCCAAGTGGATTACGAAGCATTACCGCAAACGATGCGTCCATCATAACTGCGCTGCGAGGAACGCTTGTGACCCCTAACCCTCTTTCGTTGTCGGTGACAGATAGATCGCGGATAACGGCGGATGTGTTCGCAAGAACCTTGTTAGGCCGTATTGAGGGCGGGGGATCCATAAGTGTGACCGGGTTTACACCATTTGCCAGCGTTTCATTTGAAGGAGCTGCCACATGGAACGCCCTGGGACTCAGTTCAGGAATCACAGAGTTTTCTGGAACCGGATCGCTTACTGCATCGGTAAACGCTACTCAGCAAATCAGAGGAAGTGTTACCGGCAACGCTACCATCGAATACGTCGGAAACCCAAGCAGAGAACTCACTGTTGATGGTGCG
>JAQIWT010001630.1:0-10053 GCA_034696485.1 Isohypsibius dastychi
GAGACCAGGCAGAGCCGAAAAGGCTCTGGTTAGTCACAATCGGTCAAAAGATCACTCAGTTACTGAAGAGTTAAACAATAAGTTCTGTCATGTTCTGTAATTTCTCCTTTATCGGGAGTGCGGTTTCGCAAATTGTCGCGTGGATACGCTACGAATCAATTTGTATTTTGCAAAATAATCAATGCCTGTTCCGTAAACATCGCTTGAATCAGTATGACCGAACAGCGTCGAAAGTCGAAAAAAGGTGACAAACTCGGCGATGTCGGTTTGAAGGACCTTAATTTGCGACCTGTGTCCGGAGGACTTCGACGCGGAAAGCAAAATGAAACCGAGGATAAAGAAAAAGAAACTCATCTTCATCACGCATTACCCACTTCTGGACCAGGACAAGCTATATCCCAAGCAGGGCCAGAATTAATCATTCCGGTGAAAACGAAGGATGTCCCAGCAGCGGAGACCCCGTTTGTGGATACGCCTAGGCTAGACAGTCCACACTCATTGGGCCCTCAATCCAACCTGATAAAAGTTAGTCTCACAAAATTTCTAATTATAAATTAATTATGAAACTAAAAATAAAACTCAAATAAAAAAATGAAAATTAAAATTTGGAATTAAAAGATGGGTATTTCCTGGATTTTGTTATTATGCCGATATGTTTTCAGTCGATTTTTCACAGTGCGCATAAATTAATGAATTGTTTTGGTTTTAGAGTCTGTTCAAAAAGAAATTCCAGCGTGAAGATTTTGTTATCCAACTGATGCAAGAAGGGATGATAGAAGGGGTCCTGAATTTAATCGGTCAGGTTGCCCAGTTTTATTTAAAAGGCCTTCCAGCCGGAAAGGTCATCGATGAGTTAGCGAAGCTTATTAACCGCGAACAAGGCGCTCAGCAGGAAATGCATGCAAAAATAGCAGCAGCTGAACAAGAGCTCCAAGTACAATTGGGTATCTTATCGCAATTACAACAAGAGCATGATGAACTGAAAAAAATGGAGGAAACACGGGCGCAGAAGATTTCGGCTCAGGCCGCCGATTCATCCGACGCGAAACATTTGGGCGATGACAAATCAAAAAAACTCAAAGCCGTACAGAGCAAAACAACACCACGGAAAAAATAATCCGATATATGTCTCTGATACGATAATTCTACATGGAATAAAATGGCGCCTGGAAATACGGAAAGGAAATATGGTAATTGCCGATATTCGCCGCAATCTGAGTTGGAGTCGCTCCCAAAAATGGCCAGTTTTGCGGCGGAAGTGCTGAAGGATAAAACGGTGGAGCCATTTCCGGCGGATAAACGGGAATCACGGATTTTGACAACTACAGAAATTGTGACTTGGAAAATTTGTTTGAGAACCGAAAATGACATCTCGGTACCTTCAGATAATGTGGATCGCGAATTTCTTTGCCCCAAGAACATCGGACCAAATAGTTGTTTATTTCGCTGTTATGGATTCCCAAAATGGCGCTGGCTGCACTCTCCCGGGTTGCGTAACGCACGAAGGCATAACCTTTTTCTTGGAATAATCGAATTTCCATTAGTGGACCGTACATGGCGCACATTCCGCGTACAAATTCAGCTGTGATAAATGTTCAAGTAATTAAAGTATAGAACATGGTTATTACTGTTTAGAAACTTCATGGCCTTTTTTTGTTTTGCTGTTGATTTTCTTGTTTTGTTTTATCCTTCAACTTTAAATTACCGTTAAAATTCTGTCCCAATCCACCGATGTAAATGGTGGAATTAAATGGAGAAGCCTGAGACAAGACTGGAAAGAAAATTATTATACACAATTCGGTGCAAAAAACGAGTTAGTGACCTTCATTAAATGAGAGCGGATGGGAAGGATCGCGCTTAAAGGCCAAGCTCGTACGGATTTTGCGTCCACCAATGCATTGCTCATTTGTTTGGGCAATCGCTTCTTCCGCATCCTAAAGGTTAAGGGTAAATTACTAATCTAGAGAAGTTTCTTCGAAAAAAGGGTGTTGTTAATTGGAACGAACCTCGTTTTTTGCGAAACGAACGAAACCGAAACATTTTGATTTCTGGGTTAGCGGATCGCGGATCACCCGGCAGTCACTGAAATGACCGAATATTGTACATTTGTAGTAAAAAATATGTTGTAAAATATGGTGCCGATTTGTGTTGTGTATGAAATCTTAGAAATATTGCTTTCGAATTCTAAATACTTGTAAACAAATTTTGGGACCTATTAATTTAAGAAATGTCCTACTTTCGGTTATTGGCCTGTTTTCTTTGTTTTAATAAGACAACTATTACAACAAAATCTTATTCAGTTTGGTTCCATAAATTAACACTCACAGTACAGGTCCAAAATTCGAAAAATACTCCCGCAAATTGTCTTCCGTCAGATGGGGTGGTAAGTCACCGACAAACACTTGATGAGGTGCTGTTCCTGAAACATGATTCCACAATGCTCAAAACCAAGTCGTTAAATCGAATACCGTGTGATTATTCATTTATCACCGTGGCTGAATCAAATTTTCGTTGTTTCTGAAAACCAGAAAAGGTGTGCTTCATTGTCAAATATTTACCTGCGCTGTCCATTCGCTCCATTAAAGAGAGCCTCGATGCGTCCATAATTAAAAGAATTTATGATTTCGCCCTGAAAACGAAAACTAAACGAAATCGCCCTTTTCAAAAACAGCTTTGTTGGATGCACTCGTTTATTACTCTTCACGCAAATGATATTCTGACTAGATGTACTGTTTCTGCGCGAAAAGTGCATTCAAGAAAATTACATGTATATTACCATGTTAATAGTTGTCATTGACGGGAATATTTAATGCATTAGATTAGAGGAAGAGCATAAAGTCGGTGGGTTTATATTTGGGCCAGCTCATTTACCATTCAAGGCAGGTTAAATTTGCA
The DNA here is from genome assembly GCA_034696485.1 of Isohypsibius dastychi. NCBI lineage: Eukaryota > Metazoa > Tardigrada > Eutardigrada > Parachela > Isohypsibiidae > Isohypsibius > Isohypsibius dastychi. Next base: position 2,896 of record JAQIWT010001630.1, read on the forward strand.
GGGGAACACGCTCCATTCCATCACATTATATGGGAATGCATTTGCTCTTCGGCTTCCCTTTTTAATCTCTTTTGACTTTTACATTACTTATGAGGCTCTTTGTTTTGCCGGTTTTAATGAACATGTGAAACTGCGCTGAATATTTCGATACGTTACTATCTTGCAGGTTTATTTCTGAGATATTTTCTATTGTTTTGAAACGGTTAGACCAGAATATTGAAAACATTTACACATATATCGTTTTTTCTGGAGCTATAATATTGTAGCTGATTTGTACTTTTCAAAGATAACCCTACCCAATTGTCATGTACTAAAAAACACATTTTACATCTTTTTTCGAGAGAGCACTTTAAGAACCATGGTTGAAACCTGACGGTGTTATTTAACCATTCGGCTGGTAAAAATCTGTGAGTCTCGTTTTCCCAGTGAACGAATCCACATTGCAATTTAAGACATTCTGATATTTTAGATATTCAAACTTTAATGCCGTTTTACATACTTTTCTTTAATTAAACCTTTAAACCATCACGCACTGCCTTTTGGAGTACAACCATGTTTTTGCGGGTGACATTGTTTTTTGTGGTATTAAATAGATTAACGACGCAGATGTAATCAGAAAACGCTTCAACTGAACATAATTATTGTTTTGAATTGAATCTCAAAAAGCGAAAACTAGAAAACGTTTGCTGAATTTGCCGAGAGAAAAACTGGAAATCGATGACAATTTATCAAGTGCAGCTCGTTTCTGAATGCACTGCATTTCTGTTGAAGCAACAAGAAATGATAAGCTGTTGACTTCCGCGCTCAAAACGAAACGACAACAGGTCATTATATAACATAAATAAAACACGAAAGACCGAGCGAACCATTCCGATTTGATTCTGTAATATTTCTATTTAGAAGCTCTTCTACCGGGAACTTCATTTTCCCCAAGATTCCAGAACAGGAAAAAATGGCACCGTTGAGATGAGGATTTGTTGGTGCGGGATTGATTTGCAAAGATTTCGCAAATGCCCTTGCTTCGCTTCCGCGATCTGAACATCAGGTAGGAAAATTCTGTCAAGATATCAACTCAAAGATTATTCAGACTGGGATTATTTATTTGTTTCTGTAGTTGTTATCAGTTGGCGCAAGCAGTTTGGAAAAGGCACAGGAATTTGCGTCGACCTATGGATTTACCAATGCTTATGGATCCTACGCTGAAATTGCAGCAGATCCGGATGTTGGTAAAACGAAAGAGTAGAAACAATTCTTCTCTAGATTTGATCAAACGGATCGCCGTTCATTTTTGTTTGCAGAGCCATGAAATAAATTTGTTATTTCTTACAGATGTTGTTTATGTTGGAACAATCATGACAAACCACTATGAGCTGTCCAAGATGATGCTGGAGAACAACAAACATGTTCTGTGTGAAAAAGTTTTGACATTGATGCTGGAACATACAACCGAACTTGTCAAAATTGCCAACGAAAAGAAAAGATTTTTTCAAGAGGTACTGGTTCGATGTCCATTTGAAGAGTTCTACACCTTTGGTATTCGCAGCATCTTCCTACATTTTCCATGTTTAGGCCATATGGAGCCGATTTTTCCCGGCTTACAAGAAACTAGGCGAGGAAATTAAAGCGGGAACAATTGGGGAAGTCAAACTGGTCACCGTCCAGTTCGGGTTTAATTACGAGAAAACCGGGATTGCCGGCGTGACCAATTTCAGGCGTTTGGTCGAGAAAAAATTAGGGGGTGGAACAATGGCGGATATTGGGGTAGTTTAATTAAAATACCAAGCTTATTTATTTGCTTGATGATAATTTACAATCGACATTAAGTTTTAACGTAGGTTTACGCTGCACAATTCGTGTTAGCGGTTTACGGACCGGAAATGCCCGATACAGTCAAGGCGGTCGGAATTATGAATGACGACGGTGAGTGCCGAACTGCCGGTATTTTTCAACATGTCATAGTAATAATTATTACAAAAAGCAATAAATTTTCCCGTATGCTATTTGATTTAATTTGAGCATGCTGGGAATTTTATGCTTTCAGGTTGTGATATGTCGTTGGGAATTCTACTTCAGTATAAGGATGGACGGATAGCTCAAATATCCACCACATTTTTTGCTGACGTTCCATCCGAAGGCGTTGCTTACGGAAGCAATGGAACAATCAAAGTAAAAATGAGAAATCTAATTCATGCAATCACAATAATTTCATTAAAACATTGCCATTATAATATTTTCATATTCAGGAACTTTTTGCATTATTTGAGTGCTTTGTCTTATTTTTTTCAATATTTTAACCAGATTCCGCACCCTTTTTGGGCGCCACCGCAAATCATTGTCAACGGAGAAACTTCTACAACGCCACTTCCGAAATGCGCAAAGAAAATGAATTTTACAAACAGCGAGGGTTTGGTCTATGAAGCGCAGGAAGTTCGGCGATGCATCGAAGAGGGACTTCTGGAAAGTCCGTTTCTCACCCACCAAGAGAGCATCACCATTGCTGCTATCTCCGATAAAGTTCGCGAACAAGTTGGAGTTTCGTATGCCGAATTATACCAATGAAAAGGGAATTTGGCTTCTTGAAAACAATCACTTAATTTATATTATGTCTTGTTGTGTGATAAGATTATCTGTTCTATTTATAAAATGACCTTTAATTACTGAATAGTCTTTCAGTTAACTCGTACAATTTGTGTTTTTCCGTGTAAAACAGTGCTCCGGAACAAAACATCGTGTCATCCCAAATAATACTTGAATGGAAAACCGGAGTGGTAATCACCTGAACCATTTGAACTTGTCACTGTAATTTCTTTCTTGAGATGCAAATAGGACAATTGAAATTCGTCTTTCTGTAATTCTGGCTGATGATAAAAATTTCTTATCAATTCCACTCACCAGTGACTGCGAAGAGTACGTACAAAACACCTACCGTGGTTCGGTCAGTTTGTCCATTGCTGTTTATCATAAACGGATTGTCAGCTTCGTCCATTGTTAGCTGTAATCAGCTGTTTCAGAGTCGGCCTTGATCGGTCAAATTTAGCAGCCGCAGTTTTGTTTTGTGAGACGATTTTGGTTACGTAACACGAGTAAGCGCTCACATCTGATTTGGGTCTGGCTCTGGCCTGCTCGAAATCACACAGAACGTTCTGCTCGTCAAACAGGTTTTCATTTCGCTCCTGCAGTAATTTGCTTCCCGTGTTCTGCGTTCACCGGCCTGATCCGGAAAAATGGTAGCATTGAGATGGGGATTTGTCGGTGCTGGGATGATCTGCAAGGATTTTGCAACTGCTCTTGCTTCTCTTCCGCGTTCCGAACACCAGGTACGTTTGTGTTTAAATTTTCATATTTACCACGTATCACGATTGTGCAGATAGCAAACAGTATGTTTCAATAGTTGCATGCGGTCGGAGCAAGCAGCTTGGAAAAGGCTCAGGAATTTGCGACGACATATGGATTCGCAAAAGCTTATGGATCTTACGCTGAAATTGCAACAGATCCGGATGTTGGTGAGTTTAGTCTGGACTCTGGATTGTCTTTATGGCAGTGGAGAATAAATTACGAAATTGCGGAAATGTTAATGAGAATTTGCTTCGAAGTCAAGAGATTATTTAGTGAGAGACATAATATATCCATTTGCAAAATTTTTTTACGCTTACATCTAGTTTTCAATTTGATACAAAACAAATAAAAACTAACTCAACCGAATATGATTTAAAATGTTACTCTAATTCTTGAAATAATCTGTAGCTACTGCCAACCGATTACCAAAAACAACTAGTAAATTGTGAAGACGGCTAATGCATGTTTTGGTACGCTGGCTAAAGCTACATTAGATTACAATAATGAATAAAGTTTAATAAATGTTACCGGGATAGTAAAGGTCAATTTATATTTCTAGATAATCGCTATTATTATCAGACATATTTTGTGTCAGATAAATTTGAACGAAAATTCTAATTCATATTAAATTCCATTTTTTATCATCCGCTGTTTTATCCGAGTTCAGAAGTCCAAAATTTAAGTCACGTTATTTCTGCGTTCTGCCACGAGCGTTTGTTATATCAGTAACGTTTCATTGATATCCAACTATTTTCAGACATTGTTTACGTGGGAACCATCATGACGAACCATTACGAACTATCAAAACTGATGTTGGAGAACAACAAGCATGTTCTGTGTGAAAAAGTTTTAACCCTACTGCTGGAACACACAACAGAACTAGTGAAGCTTGCGCGAGAAAAGAAGCGATTTTTCCAAGAGGTACATATACATTCCACAAGGATTCCCTTATGACGAATCGAACTGTTTATTTTCACACGTCTAGGCCATATGGAGCCGATTCTTTCCGGCTTACAAAACACTTCGCGAAGAAATTAAAGCGGGAACCATCGGGGAAATCAAACTTGTCACCGTTCAATTTGGGTTCAATTATGAAAAGACCGGCAGATCGGATCTCACGAGATTGGTTGAGAAGAAACTCGGCGGAGGCACGATGCCGGATATCGGAGTAAACATCAGCTGGTCAACGATTTCGGTGATTCTGGTTAATTTTCTCGTTGTTGTTTTCCAGGTTTATGTACTCCAAGCCGCACTGGCAGTTTATGGACCGGAAATGCCGGAAACTATCAAGGCAGTCGGCATTCTGAACGAAGAAGGTATTCACTGTTAGCGACTCAAAGCAATGTATATAATAAACCGCCAATAAATCACAACCGAATTCATGTGCTCTTGAAGCATCGTCTCATACTTGCTAAAATCTCGGGTTGGACACGAGGTAATTTTTTCTTGCTTTTTAGGATGTGATTTGTCGTGCGGAATAGTTCTTCAATATAAGGATGGCCGCATGGCTCAGCTGACCACAACCTTCCTTGCTGACATTCAATCGGAAGCCGTGGCCTATGGGAGCAATGGTTCAATCAAAGTGAGCATCGAAATATTCCCAAATAACCATTTTCAAACCAGATTCATATTTCATTTCAAGCATTCGAGCTTCTCGAACCGGGGTTCTAATTTAGAACAATGCGACAACAAACAAAAATGGATTTTTTGAAATGAAACTTTCCTTTGTTTTTTGAAATTAGTGACACCATTGTTTGTTTCTTGTCTTCGATTTGATTTTTCTTTGATAATGGTAGAAAACACCTGTTGAAGTTGTGAAGAGATATTCTCGAATTTAACCAACACGGTTTTGGTTTTCGATTACAGATTCCCCATCCGTTCTGGGCGTCTCCAAAAATCATCATCAACGGAGAAACGACCGAAGTCCCGCTTCCAACATGTGTTAGAAAAATGAACTTCAGCAGTAGCGAAGGTTTGGTTTACGAAGCCCAGGAAGTCCACCGCTGCGTCAGCAAAGGACTCTTGGAAAGCCCATTCATGACGCATGAAGAAAGTATCACCATCGCAGCCATTTCCGACGAAGTCCGCAGACAAATCGGGGTCTCATACGCCGAACTGTATCAGTAAACATTTGAAAGCAGCCTCCTGCCCGGAAACCTTTTTATTTTATTTTTTTATTTTTGTTCTGATTGGTCACTCCCAGTTCCGCTTGATTCATTATTTATTCAGTGTTCTTTTGTGGACCCGGAGGGTATGTTGTTCCATTGTTCCAGCGAAATATTTGCATGTGTTTATCGCGCGAGAATAGTTTCTTCCATCGTCCAATCAAACATACAACCAACGCTAGTTTCATTTTTTTGAATGCATTTCTTTGCGTCAGCAAAATTGTATCCGGTGAACCTGCCAAATCCGGCTTGCCATTTGCGAAACTCGCTTAGTTTCTGCAGTCCTGTGCGTAAGTACATCGAATCGTTTTCATATAAACTCCTCGTTCACTCTGACAAAAAAACAACTTCGCCAGTTGCCTTTTCTAAATTTGGCTCACTTTCTCATCTAAAGCGCAAATTTCCTCGTGACCTTTTTCAAAAGATGTCAGCGAAGTTTTTGTGCAGCTTTGCTGCTTGCTTTACGGTTCTGATTGCGCCAGCAGCGTCTCAGGGATTTGCTTCTGGATCTGCTAGCTCATCTTCTGGTAATATTTTGAGTGTTTTGATTGAGGGTATTGAGGGTAAATGTTTGTTTTAGGATTCAGCCAAGGATTCTCGGGGGGCTTCAGTCCACCTGTGACCAGCGATATGATTGGTCCATGTAAGTTCGTTCCTCGGCCATTGGTCCTTCTCGATTGTCCATTCCGAAAATAGTGACGACCTAATTTTTCTTGAACTTCTGTTTTATTCGAAAGATCAATTTCAGATCTATCAGAAAACTTTATTCTGCAATTTCGAATGTGAGGCTTACCCGTATATTGAGTGACTCTTTTTTCTCTCCAGCCATTTATCCAGCTCCTGCTTTACCAAACTATCCAACCTTTCCGTATTCTTTTCCAAATCGCCCCACTCCCAGCTCCGGAATTCCCTGGTACAGAATCAAGTCTGGTTCCTGCCCAACTATCCAAACCATGATAGCTCTGGCTGGCCCTTGTCCGACTGCATGCCTCACCGACTACTCATGCCCAGGAGCCCAGAAGTGCTGCAGTCGAATGGGTTGTCAGATGTGCACAGATATCTCTAGCGGAAACACTGGCATTGTCCCACCTTCTTCAGTCACCTCTCGTCCAACAGTCAGTTCTGCGAAATCAGGAACCTGCCCTGCAGATACTATCCAGAATACCTTCGCTGCTTGTGTCCAACTCTGTTCTTCTGATCAGCAATGTCCTGGCTCTCAGAAATGTTGTCGCTCGGGCTGCAGTCGAATGTGTCGTTCGCCTCAAAATTCTGCAAGCTCAGGGAATGCGGGATCTCCGTTGTTTAAGCAAGGAACCTGCCCCAACCTGGCTGCCGTTAGTGGACTTGCTGGAACTTGCGTCAATGAATGCAGCACGTCCAATGGAGATCGAGAATGTGGTGGAGACCAGAAATGCTGCTCGAATGGATGCGGTTTCTCATGCATGTCTCCGAACGTTTTTTCTGGTTGATTGAACGACCTTTTCTGTATCACTTCATGTTATAGTTAGTTGTTCTTTTCTCGGATGGTTAGAGGGCGTGAGAAGAAACCTCGTATACAAGGTACAAAGCACTGAATTCCCTTAACCTATTGATGCCCGCTATATGAAGGAAGCAGGCGATTTCGATGAAACTAGTCATTCCAGCTCAGTAAAAAATA
>JAQIWT010001631.1:0-10053 GCA_034696485.1 Isohypsibius dastychi
GTTTTTCGACCCGGAGATCCAGAAGTATCCTACTTGGAATGACACGGAATCCCAATCCTTGCAGAATATCGAGGGCGAGAAAGTAGGTAGGGTGCTCACAGAAGGCGATGGGCTGGCTAGGTCCTTCTTTCCGGACGAAGAATTCGTTGCACACTAGGTTAAGAGTCATAGAAGCGCCGCACGTCACCATCAGATTTTCCCTGCAAGAAAAGCTGTTTGCATTATTTAACTCGAAGAAGAATCAGAACATAGTATTTGGCGAAGTTTGATATCTTTGTAGTAAATAGACTAAATGACGCTCGGTTTTTTTCCGGAGAAACCATGGGGCCGTGGTTTTCTGAATCGAAAAAGCTATACTTACGGAGGAATAGAGAATGCATGTTGCTCACTAAGGAAACCTGACAGCGCTTGCCTGGCTGGATCACTTCCGGTCACTGTAAATAAAACACGTGACCATTCGATTTCGTGGCACGGGGTATTACAGCAAAGCAAACGGTCTTACCTGTTCCATACTGAAAGCAACTGGATCTCCAGTAATCATTTTGCTATTGAACAATAACATATCATGAATTTATTTTCTTACATATACAGTAATTCCACTGCTGGCGGATATGAAATGTTACCTCTGATATGGATTTCACTGCAGTTTCGATAATTTTACTACATTGGATAAGTTCCGTTGGATGAGGCGCTCCAATGTGGAAGTTATATGACTCTGGATCATAATCACCGTGGCTGTCATATTCGTGCAAAACGGGTTTCGAGCTCATTCTGTGTCTGGGAATTTGATCAGGGACAGAAAATCCGCAGGCGAGCTGTGAAAGGAACTCACCAAAGAGAAGTCGTCGACGAAGAAAAATGCCAGATGTGGTGCTGCACATTGAGTCGAACCTCCGATACGTTTGCACTAGGTAGCTGTACAAGTAAATGGATTTATCAAGGAAGCGATTAAAACAGCGATAACAGAGCTTCAGTGTGTTGCTGTTTTGCTTCCGGTCGAGCGGGAGGCAGATCACAACCATAAATACGGAGGCGTATCGGCTTTACTCGTGTACAGTACAGTGCTGCTGCGCTACTCACGACAAAGAAAGAAAATAAAAGAAATATCAACAAAATAAAGTAATAACAAAACGAAAATTAACAAAAGAATAATAAATAACAAGTATAGATAATAATATCAAACAAAGTGGAGCAGTGACTAGAATGTTCACAATTGGATTTGTGATAGCTTCCGAGGAAACTTCTTGATATTCTTCATTTCTCTATAAACAGCGTAAGGAATAAATAAAGAGATTTTTCTTGAGCGAGAAAGGACCATTTTGAGCATCGGTATTACTGGTCCATCGAGCAGATTTATGAAAATTCGTCAGTATAGTTGTTGAAATTCTGCACACAGTTGAAAATGCGGAACCTCAGAGAAATCATGATCTTAGTCTTAGAAGCAGAGATCTGTATTTGCGACACCTTTTGATCGCCTTTAGAATCCAACATTGCTGTTGATATATTAATTGTCGACATCTCAGGTAGAAATTTCAGGTAGAAATAATAGAACGTCAAAATATTTCTTCACAAAAACGCAATCCCGGAATACATTCATCATTTAACTTGAAACCAATGAAAACAGACATGGGGTCCATAAATACGAAGACAAAAGAATGAGGAAACAAAACATACAGAACTCGTACAGAACTCCAGTGGCTCCCGGCTCAGGTCACGGCTCACGGGTGGTCCATTCTTTTACGCCAGTTGGTTTTTGGCTGGAAGTTCTGCTTTGGAAGTTTTCGTGCTATCTTTGGCATTCTTATCCATTTCAGAATAATCCCAGAACAATAAAGGTGCCATTCCTAATATGCATCCAACGAGAATTCCAAACGTGCGACCCTGCAAAAAGGAATTAATAATACAGTACAAGTTTGATATCTGGCGCTTTCAATGAATCTTCATGAAACAATTCTGAACATTTTTCATGAGAAAAGACGTGCAAAACTTTGTTCCTCAATGTAATCTGAAATCATCAAAACACACAATAAATCACCGAAATTAATTCCTTGACACATGTCTCATCTTTTGTGTCCACATATACGTAATCGACAGCGAAGTCGGTTACCTACCAGACTCATAGCCCATCGAGTTTTTGGCATATCGGTTTGTGCTGGAGTTATTTTAGGTGGCTTTATTCCCAGTTTACTGACAGCGTGCTCGATCCATGTTGCTGACCTAAAAAACAATCCAAACGAGATGTATACAAATATACAGAAATAACAGTTTTGAAGCACGTTTCAAAAAAGTTATTCATTACATTCGACAGTCCCCACCATACATAAGTCAGTCTGATCTACGAACTGTTGGCTAGACTTACCAAACACCACAAACATCGGAGACCGTGTTTCCTAACGCGGCAGCTGAAATAATACGTCGGGAATAAATGGGATGTGGAACTCAAGAAACTAGGTCGGCTATAACTGTACCAGCCATTGTTGAAATCGTGAAAACCATCCCGACGCCTAAAGAAAAATCGGGTCTTCATTTCATTTGGACATCTGACAGGAAGACGTAATACCGTATCCGTACCCATGTCAATATATGAGCCGGCAACTATCATCAGAAAATTATCTAGGAATCCAAATCCAACGAACGGGAGCGCAACGAAAAATGCAACTGCAAACTCAAACATGTTATGCACGTTAGTTGCCATATTTCAAAAACCGGAAAAAGGTCGGATATTACTATGGACGCCACAAACCACAGTATGTTTTGCGCTGACAAGGTGTATCTCAACACTGTATTTCACACTGTTGATACATACATTGTTAAAATACATTGTATTTAAGATTGTTAAATTTCAACACTGTACTTAACATCGTCAGGACTTCTGGTGCGCATAACGAACACGTTCTTCAAATAAAATCAAAATGAAAGGCGAAAATGAAATTTATATAGATTTTTCTTTCACGTAATTCTGAAGTAGTTCGATGAGACTATCCACAGATAAAACATTAGTACAAAGTTTTTAGGAAAAAACTTACGTTTTTTGAGCTCCTGTGATGTCGGAGGGACGGGCAAGTCTGAAACATACAAAACTCTATCAACTTCGCCTTTAAGTTTATGGGAATGTCAATTATAACGTTATGACGGAAAATTTTGAATGTTTTGTTGGTATTTAGAGTTATCCGATACAGCTGCGAAACGGACTGGCCAAAACAAAGTTCTGGAAATTAAAATAAAGTTTTGGAAACTGCAATGGGCCAATTTAAATTATTTAATTAATCCCGACTCAGTGATTTGTAATTTTGCATCGAGACGGTCAACTTTCGAACCGATACGTAGGATAGGATAAGCCTACTCGACCACAATTCCACACCAGTCCGACTCCGTCAGTCCGTCCACGATTTGAGGACCACCGTTGCGTTTAGGAATTGTGTTGTGTCTGTAACAGCGTGGCTCGGTAAACGGAATCATACCTTGCTCGTCTTTGAACGTTAGGAGTTCTTGCAGGATGAGTTGCCGTTCCTCCGGTTCCAGAAGGAAAACAAAATTCCGTGCTTCGTCCAGATCGACCTTATGATTATCTCCACGCAGAGTAGTGACTGCCGTTCTCCATCTCGGAATGTTGTACACTCTTGAACAAATGGTCAGACTTCGGATATATTTCGATCTGCAGGATAATTGTTCACGGGACATCAAACCCCGACTCAGGAAATATTGGAATGTCCGAGTTAAAGGCATATTAGCAAAACAACAACAATTGAACCAGTCCGTTTCAATGTCAGCGTCTGTTGGAAAATTCGTGGATATTCGGATGCATTTATCGCCTTTGTATTCTGCCAATTCCTGCTGACATGACTGGTGACGAAGATTGGAGTAGGAAAAAGTTGTGAAAGGTGCGCTTTGAAACCGGCCCACAGCAATATTGATGTTTACATACGGTATAGTTGTAGCCGGAGTGGAGTGTAGCATCTGATATGTGACGGAAGATATGGGCATGACCAAGCTCAAACTGAAACTGGTCTACGCCTTGCGGCTTTTGAAAAAATGGTATTCTTGTTATTCTCCTTGTTTTGTTTCTGTTTTCATGAATTCTTGTTTTAGGGCCCTCAGCACTGCTCGAAAGGTCAAGGATGCTTCCGTTATTCCTGTCAGTTTTAACCCTTGATTATTTGTACGGTAAGGATCACTTTATATGACTTGATCAATTCAGTGCACATCGCCAAGAATGCATTGCAATTGCGGCTTGAGATTTTTCTTTGCTTGATTTCATTAGCAAGTTTTCGCGTGATCATTCATTCGTGATCATTTGACGCTGGCTTTCGCTTTCGTTGCAATTCTGTCGGTCAGAACAGCTTACTAGTTACTACTAGTAGTATTCCATAAAGGCCACTTATATTTGATGAATTGGGTTTTCCAGAGAATCGGGCTGGACCGGGCCACTAGTTTTTTTACTAGATTTAGCCGGTTAGAGTAATTAAATTTCAGCATTGAACTTATTGTCTCGAAAAAAAAGATTAGTAATGGCCAATGACATTACAGGATGACGGAGAGCCAAATTTGGCCGTCGATAGACAAACATTTGCGTTTGCCGCCAAAACATATCCAAGATATTTAATTGGTTTGCGGCGGGGGAACCAAAAACACAGAGCTCCTCCTGTTTTTCGCCTCGTCTTCTCGATAGTCTCTCGCTGTACTGGCTCATGGACGCTGCTCCCGTTCAGCCGCTACTTTTTTCTCATGGAACCCTGTTCGTGCATTATGTTCTATATAAAAACGTTTATCGATTACCTTACTGATGCAAACCTTTTCTGGCTCTGGAGGACATTTGCTCGAACTGCGTGTTAAATTCAATATGTTTGAAAGACATTTCTCAGATCGATGAACTATATTATTTCGTATTTTGGAAAGGTCATGATAAGCACAAGTTGGTCTCTCGGTCCACGAAGACAAATTTCAAAACGTTTATCATCCGTGCAGAAAAAATCAGGGCTAATTTATCTTATCTAATTTTATTTTAAATAAATCTGACAGTGAGCTAATCGTGATGGTATTTCGAACATTTTCTGCTCACTTTTCCGTAAATTGGTGTTTGAAAGTTGGTTTAACTATCTCAACTGCTCTTTTCGTGAAATAATTCTTACAATAATTTCAGGAGAAATTGCAGAGAAGCCCTTGGCCGCTCATGCATTACAAATGACGAATAAGAGGAAGCGTCGACGTGTCTGTGATTGATTCCGGGACAAGCACATTTTAAACTCTGTCCCTTATTCTTTACATGGAGTCCAATAAATCAAGTCTGCGTTTTCCCTATGATCTGTGTAAAGCATGTCTCACTTCAATCCTCACCGTCCCGTTATTGCATCCCATTCCATCACATGCAAGCAAACCAATCCCACTGCATTTCATCCTTTTACGTCGCCGCCAGAGGCTGTTTTTTCCCCATTAATCGCAGTTCCTCCTGTCACTAACCACAACCGTTATGACACTTCAACCACCTGAGCTGCTCTTCTTGAAAATGGCTCCTCTGTTATTTTTAGGTCTGCAAAAACTTGAATCTGGGTTGTTATTCACCAGTCCGTAAAGGTCATGGAAAGGACTGGTGGAGAAAAGGCATAATGTTGGAGAGAATATTATTTAATCGGATATCATCTTGCACTTTATTATTTCTGTTGATTGGAAATGCAAATTGCGAATTATTTGGATCATCTCCGGAGGAAGCAGAGTTTAAGGGGACTTTATCGGGTGATGTTCAGAACTGGGCCACGCTGATACAGAATTATATTTTGGAGGTATTCAAACGGCTTTCCCTGTTAAAATCCAATCAATATGCCATCAGCGCGAAATTTTGTCATGCGCCTGGATTGTGATTTGTGTTTTGCAGTTGGCCAATTCGGCGATTGGAAGAGACAAAACACAGAGCCTGTTTGATTCGGCTAATTACACTTTCGAATCCAAGGATGGCGACTCGCTCATTTCTAACGTCCAGGCTAGCTTAGGGGATTATCTGACTCGCAAGCGCGTTGCGGCTGAGGTAGTATCTGGTCTGTAATTATACTGAATTACTTAAAATAATTAATTTATTTTCAGCGAATTGCCAGCATGGCTGTAAAAGCGCATGACGAGTACTTGATGAGAAAACGCAATAACGAAACAATCAAGTATAAACGACTTCGCGATATGCCTTCGAACATTCTGTATCGGGATTCTGATGTACCATCTACGCTCCCAAAAATGGAATTTCATCCGTGAGTTAAAAAGTTCTTTCATATAAAATATAAAATAAATAAATAAATAAATATAAAATCGAATAATTACGGCAAAAGAGTAGGCATTGATAAATACAAATAAATTTTCGATCGATAATGAGTTTACTATGTCGGTAATCAGTATCGGAATTGAAAGCCGTAGCTCGTCATCCTCGTTCAGCCGACGAGATTACCAGAGCCATTAATTAGTTCAATTTGCAAACTTTTCCTTTGAAATGAACGCCCGTCTTGGCCCACTTGAGCTGCAAAGTGAAAATCGATTAGTTCATTTAGAGTGCGGAGATTTTAACTAAGATTTAAATTGAACCATTAACAGAATTGCCCCAAAAGTTTTTGTAAAATTAAACGTCTTTGTTACAGACATTTCAAGCAGGATGTTAATCACGATTATAGCACGGTGAAAATTCCTGATCAGGTTCCTCGGGATGATGAGGCCATTTTGGATGCCGTTTATTATTCGGTGGAGCTGGATGGAGTGTTTCGCCAGAATAAAAAATCAGACCAGCTCATTCGGTATTTATGGATTTTTATTTGACACGAACGTTTTCCTTACTGCTTCATCGACTGACACTCTTCCTTTTTTGATTCGCCATCCAGCTGGCAATATTTTGGAACCAATCTCGGACTAATCCGGCTTTATCCCGGTCGCGAGTGGGATACAAATTTCGCGGGATTTTACAATGATTATGATCCACGCATTCGCCCTTGGTCCGCACTTAATATTGTGCACCTACTAACCTCAAGTGATTACATAGTACATTATTTTTATAGGCATATCGCTGCTTCGAGTGGTCCCAAAGATGTCGTGATAGTACTTGATTGCAGGTAATTAAATGGAAAACTCGACAAGATATGGTTGATGTAAATAAAAGCACAGCCTACCGTTTATTATTCCTTTATAATCTGAAAATAAAATGGAGTAAAACAAACAAAAAATGCCGAAAAAATTAACAAAAAATCATGATAAAAATACAGTTTTTCGATATGTAAATTTTTAACCGTTTAAGTATGTTATTAGATGGCTTTTTGATGGTTTTTTACTTTGTGAATTGTATTTTAGATAAATTGTTCTTTTAGTGCCTCAATGATTGGAAAGAAGTTCGACATTGCAAAACAAGTAGCCATAACTGTGATCAATACTCTGACGAAACAAGGTCAGTTCAGAAACTAATCGAATTGCTGCCTACAAAATATATCCGGCTAATTTCGCAGATTGGGTAAATATTGTATGCGCGCGTGAAAGCCATTGGGATTCAGTTGGTCTGTAAGTTATCCTGTTCTTTTGGAATGTTTTGAATTTCATCAAAAAGGATTTGTTGACAGTTGGCATTATTATACCTCGGAGGTTTTGGGGTGCCAGGCCGGCTCCTTGGTACCCGCCACTAATGCCCATCGAAAAGATTTGGTGGAAAAAGTGTCACAACTTCAAGCTGGCGGAACCAGCGAACTGGAGTAATCTAAAAAATATATCGAATAATTATTTTTATTGAAATATACATCTTCTCATACAGTTGTGTTCATATTTGTTTGTTAGGATTGGGTTCCGAATCGCGTTTGATCTTCTTGGAAGTAAACGTAGATCGCACTGTCAGAGCATCATCGTATTCGTTACCGATGGAAAGGGTACGCGACTGACCTCACATTTTAAGACAATGGAACTGGAACTGTGAACTGAGTTGTTTATTTAGACATTGATAACGAGGAGGTCCGCTGTGCACCCGGTTATTATACGCGATCGGGATGTGAGTGTCATCAAATCGATTTTTTGTCTGCTGCTTTTTAACCCGGTAGAAATTATTTCTCAGATGTACCAGGACCAGTTTGTCGATATAACTGGACGAAAGTCTGGGATGTCGCTGATGCACGAAACTCCGTAATATTTCCAAAAGTAAATTCCGATAAAGACACAACCCATTATTCGGCAATTTATCACGCAAGATTATATTTTTTAGGCAAGGATATTCAGTTTTCTGACGATTGATGAGGGGGAGATCTTCCCTGGAAAATTGTCATGTGGCCACGACGGAGTTATGATTCGGCTTCCAGATGGAGAAGACCTGATTAACAAAATGCGTCCTTATTTTGACTATTTATCCCAACGGACCATGGAGTGGGAGGGATTGTGGACAGCTCCTTATCTTGATGCTTGGGGCTTGGGCGTTGCGATTACTTATGCGGTTCCGGCAGTCAGTAAAATCACGGGAAAGTACGAGAAATATACATCGATCTTCGACGCGAAAATAAACGGATCTGTTTCCGCAAAATAATATTGATTGTGAAAGCTGAAATTATAAAACGTATTTTCTGGGAGTATTGATTTTTGACTTATTTGACTTCTTGTAGGACGATCGGAGTGGCGGGCGTCGATGCGACGCTGGAAGAGATAGAGCATTTTCTCATTCGTTATCAATGGGGATCTGTTTACACTTTTATCATCGACAACAAAGGCGAAACGATTCTGCATCCAAAACTCAAGCATAGCTCAACGGTAAATCAGACTGAAAAATTATTCCCGTGATTTAACCCCGAATTGACCCCTTGAAATTCCCTTTAATTTAGGAGAAGAAGTCCGAAACTGTATGTCCCGTGCAAGTCCAAATTCCCCCGAACTTATTTTGTATTGAAGCGTTGAATATATTTTAGCTCCTGGAAGATCCTATTTTCATCAATATTGGTCATCTGGAGCAAGATAAGCGAGGCGAACCGCAAGCTTTTCACGAAGTTGAACAGGCTATGCGAAATTTAACCAAAGGCGGAAAAAGTCACAAATCAATAATAAAGGTCATTACGGCTGATTACATTTTTGCTCACAGTTTGTGTGAACAATTTGTTCTCAGGACGGTCAAAATATCACGTATTATTACGCCACAGCGGGATCGGATTACATCTTTGCATTTGTTCTTAAGCAGTCGGATATGATTTTCCGGCGAGCCCAGGAACCGCTGGATGCACGGAAAAACACGTCCAGTTTTTGGAATCTTCTCATTGAATACAACAGTACTACAGCACGTGACAAACTCGGTGGAGAAAAACAAAAGAGTATTAAATAAACATGTTCTTGAATGGATCAGATTTGAGAAAATATTACTTTTAGTCAAAGTAATTGGACCAGACGGAAGATTGAAAAGAGGCCCGGATGGAAAACCGCTGGATATGCATGTTTATGATTATTTGGATGTCAAATACAACGACTCCAAGTACCCATTTCTCACCGTTTCCTACAAACATTCCAGCATATTCTTCGCACCCAAATGCCATTGTGACCCAAATAAATACTTTTTCGACGATAAATTGGAGGAGAAAACTGTTGCAGCTCATATGTATATCAACTTGTAAGTAAACATGAATTTTCAATTTTAAAGGTGGCTGTGACTTCCACCTCAATTTCCCTGTAGTGACGAACCAGATGCCGGGTGTGATGGAGGAGGACACTACGAAAAAGGATTACGGTATGATTTTTCTTAGATTTCTCTTTGGTAATTACCAGAAGCAATGACTTTATTTTTTAGGGCGGATGTTAAAATTACGGCACCGATAGAAAATTACTGGAAAGAGCGGGATTTTGAATGGATCGACCAGATTAAATGGACCTACGTCGGCATGCGGTCCGGAGTTTTCAGAACTTACCCCGCTCACCGCAGTACAAGGCTTTATGACGCAACAACGTAATATCTTTTTTCAAAAAAATCAGAGTAGTTTTGGAACATTTTTTTAATGTTTTTAGAAAAAACAATTTCGAAAATCGGAGTTTTTCGGTAAATTTTGTGATTTTCAGGCGAACGTGGTTCAGACGGGCCAA
>JAQIWT010001632.1:0-10052 GCA_034696485.1 Isohypsibius dastychi
TCTTCATGTTGCTGAGACATGGCTTTTCCCAGGGCTGCACCGGAAGGCGTGGCAGGGACTGAGTTCTGGTGTGGTTTCACGTAGTTTGACTGCATAAAAACAACTTAATGGAAGAAATCAAACGCAGTTAGAATACGTACCGGAAATATACCGGAAGCCATGCCTTTCGCTCCCATCCACCAATCACCATCTTTCTGCGTGATTTCGATGATGTCCCCAGCTTGGAAGTTCAGATCTCCTTCCACATCAGAAACATAATCGAAAACCGCGACATAAACAACACTATGTCCGGCACTTCCGGTGGTGGATGCATGGGAATCCGTCGAATGCTGGGTATGAAACGAGTTTTTCAACTCACCGATCATCTGCTGCTGCGGCGTTGTTCCGGCATTTTCCGCAAGAACTTCCACGCAAGCGGCCGGAAACCATCCCTGCTTCCCAGGTTCTTTCTCGCCCAGATACCAATTATCAGCCCGCTGCCTGAGTGTTAACACATCACCTTTTGCAAATGTCAAATGACTGTCTTTTTTGGCAGTCCAGGCATGGATTGCCAGTGCTTTGGTATTTCCGGTCATCAACTGCGCATTATCAACAGCTGGTGAATCCGACTGAACAGAATTTCCTCGTGATTTCGGGATCGGCTTGTCTTCTTTTTTAGCGCCGGGAATTTCCGTAACTTCACTCACGAATTCGACATGATTTTCCGGTAGCCATCCAGTTTTTCCGTTCAGCTCACCCGGAAGCCAGCCCGGTTCGCCATCGTGGATTTCTGGTACGTAAATATAATCCCCTGGTTGAAACGATAACTCATCTTGATTCCCGGCGGTGTAAGCATACAACGCGCGATATTTCCTGAACTTAGTTTTCTTGAAATCATTGTCGAAAGACAGATGATGGTCATGTTTGATTGATCTAATAGACTCGGATCTCAATACCAACTTGCTTTCCATCTGTTCCCGCAAAGCATCAACTTTTCCCGTTTCATGAACCTGAGTTTCCGTCTGATCACCAAACGGCGACTGCTCCCAAATATCTTCCGTAGCCGCCTCAAAACCGGCATCCGCCCAGTTGTCGGTGCCATCGTCCTGAGGATTATTCAAGTCAGGATATAACCCAGCAGGTTGTTCCCATGCTGGCTGCTCAGTGAATCCCGGCGTAGAGCCGAAAGATTTGGAATGGGCCAACTGAGCCGCGGATGACTGCTTATTCCGATAATCATGTAGAAGACGCACATTCATTTCGAATATCTCCTCAAATTTGGCTTGAAGGGAGTGTAGTTTTGTGTTCTTTTCTTCAACGCGATTTCGATCATCCGACAAAGATGACTCTGTCTCCCGAAGCCGGTTTTGCAGATCAGCGGAAGCATCCTAGAAAAGTCAGTCATACCCAATTAGAACATATCAACCTCCAACCACAAAAAAATTAAAAGAAGAATCGAATCAAATCAAACCAAATTCAACATTTTCTAATTAAAAATCAAATGAAATGAATTAAAAATTATATCAATACAAAACATTCAAAAAAAATAAAAATCAAAAGAGATTAAAACAATATGAACTAACACCACATCAAAAAATCAGAATCCAGATTGAAAATCTAAATCGAAATAAGAGTAAAGTCAAATTAAAACTACCCGACTTACCATTTTCTGCTGTACTTCGCTTGACAAATTCTGGAGAGCGCTTTGCGGTCCACCTCCAAGAACCGACATTCTTCCTTCAAGTGCCATTCGTTCAGATCGAACTCTCAGCACCTGTTCCGACAGAGCACTTTCGTCAACTGTGCCTTTATTAATATCCTCCAAAATCGCATCTCTCTTTAGCCGCATTCCATCAATAATTTCTTTGCGCTCCCGGACCTGGTTTCTCGTTTCCTCCAACAACTGAGTAATATCATGTCTTTTGGTATCAGAATCAACGCCATGCAGCTCAATACCGCTGTTCTCGACTTTATACTGAGCCAAATCTTCAAAAGCTCTTGTCCGCTCGTTGATCAATTCGCGGCGCCGCTGTTTCTGTCTTTCAATTTTACGCTGCCTCTCCATTTCTTTTCGAGCAGCTTCCCGTTGCTCCAGTATTTTTCGTCGTTCTTCCTCTTGTTTTTCCTCGATTTCACGCTGTCTTGCCATTTGCCTTTCCAGTTCTGCCTGGCGTTTTCGTTCTTGTTCCAAACGAATTTTCTCACGTCGCTCTTGCTCTTCCCGCTCCCGCCGTTCTCGTTCTTCGCGTTCCTGACGCTGCATTTCCAGGATAGCCTGCCGCCTCCGTTCCAACTCAGCTTGACCTTTATCATAATTCTCCTTTCTTTTATCTTCAAAGGACGCAGCTTGCATCATTTGGAAATTATCATTTGCTTCCTGGGAGCCCGAACTTGTGGCTGCGCGATCCAACGTCGCGCCACCGGAAATGCCAATCGGCATTGTTGCACTTAATCCGCGAGGCCGGCGAAACGACGGTGGAATCAACTCAGGTGGTAAAGATACAGGAATCGGTTCTTTTTGTCGCGCCATTTCAATCAGGTGCATCGATAAAACAAATTCTTCCGAAGACAGGCGACCATCTTTATCAATATCAGACAAAGCCCAGATTTGCGCTAATAGAGGATTCGGCAGGCCGGCCTGCATCATCACAGCTCTCGCTTGATTTCCGTTCAAGAATCCAGTACGAGTTTTGTCCATGTCATGAAACAGCTTGTTGTACTTTAACTTTGTTGTATGCGGAACAGCCCATTCTCCGGTTGCTGTAATGCCGGCACCGGTGCCTGCAATCAAAAGAACAGTTATTTGCACTGTGAATCAGAATCAATGTGTGCTTTCGGTCTATGGAGATAAGCTGTAACATGTAAACAAACATCAACACCGTAAACTCTCCCATAAATTACAAACGAATAATTCATCCAACTATTCGCTTAGAACCTACGCTGAAAATTCAGAAAAAAACTGGAAAAAAACCAATGAAAAAAACAATGAATGTCTAAAAATACCTGCTTTTGATTCTCACCAAAATTTTGTTGAACAGATCCAGTTCGACTTCTCTGCCCATCCACAGCCATTCCGTACCCACCCGGAGCATTAGGAAAAGAATTCATTGCTGCTGGTTGCTGGAACTGGCCAATGGTAATCGGACTGGCACTCTGCATCCCAGCGAAATTCCCAGGCATGCTTCCCATAACAGAAGGTGGACTTGCGGCCATTCGAGGCAGAACATCCGGCATAGATCCCCATGCACTGCCATTCGAAGATGGTGAGGAAAGAAGCGAGGGCGGAAGAGATGCCGGAATTTCATTACCCTATTATGAATCCATCATGAGAAATTCAATGCGATGAAGAAAAAAATTTGCGTTTATTTACCTGAACTTTTCTTCTGATCAGGTGAAACGCAATTGAGAATTCTCGTTTGTCGAGCTTGCCATCCTTGTTCAAGTCTGATAATTCCCACACTCTGGCGAGTATTTGCGGAGGAAGACTTGATTTGAAGAAGAATTCTCGTGCTTGTTGTCCGGTGAGGAAACCGTCAATCGGAGAAAGCTGGAGAAACTGCTGATCATACTTCTGCTGGTCTTCTGGTGTTATTTTCCATGGATCCATGGTTTCTGCGAAACTGAACAATTCCTGCTAAATATACACCGCAGCAGATAACATCCAAATTCCGGAGGAACGGATACAGCGCATTCAACACAGTCAGTCGACAAAATATTCGCAGTAAAAGTTAGGATGCTCCCAAGATACAAAAAAGTTGTGACACACAGCGTGGCGTCACTGACGATCGATCGATCCTTGATTTGCTCAATCAAACATCCCAGTCAGTCTCCCTTTAGAAGTGATACATCCGAGAAAATGGGAAGAAACGGAACACGTGCGAACAAAATATAAATAATGGGTAGATACGGGAAGAAAAATTTATATGGTCAGAATTTTATGAAATTCGCAATATGGTGAGGGAAATGTGACCAGCACTTTGACGAGCCGTATGTCTCGAATTTCAAATGGTCATACGTAGTTACGTACACTGCTGAGCTGACTCTGATCTCACAGTCAGATGCGCGTGTTCTGCCAATGCAGTGACCTTTTCGGTTGTCTCACATACGGAGAACGGTTGTATGTTCACTCACAAAATACTACAAGAGTCAATCAAACGAAACCAATCATTCTTTAATGAATTGGTCAACCTCACTGCACACGTGGAAGGCTAGTACGTCTCCGCCAAAAAGCTCAGCCTCTCTCCTCTCTATCGAATGACTGAGTGAACAGGCCGAAAGTGGCTGAGCTTTTTGGCGGAGACGTATTCCGACAGCAGTGCGGTCACTGGTGCAGCGCCACCTATGGGCCATCCCGGTTTTTAGTGCTTACTTGTTTTCCCCACCTTGGCACATGGTCAACCGAAACAACTGAGCCAGATCTTTTCTCGTACAGTAGTTGGAAAATCTTCCAGGTAGCCAGAAGCACATTACGTGAAATGTTCCGCTGTCGCTGCATTGTTTTATATCGTCATGTTACGGTTTTTGGTTGTACCTTGCTGCAGTGAAAGTGAGTTCGTACATGTAGTCACGTAGTCATCCGCGCTTTTCAGAAATTACAAAGAATCAATACTTGCTACATTTACGGGATTTTGCTGAACTCTAGGTTCCACTGGAATGAACTTCCCGTGACGAAACGCTTCGGGAAACAATCATTGCCGTCAGCTCACTCGATGAATTATTTCTTGTTTGGGATCGAGGAGTTCACTTTCTGCACAAGTTCCTCGCGGCGCTCTTCTGGCCCGTGCCCGAATCTCTTTTATGGGCGGAACTGTATAAAGCGCTTATAGAGGACAAATCTGATTTTCGAGAATCATTATTTGATTCCACCAATCCCGTAACTTGCGCTTTTGGAGATACTTCTTCTTTCGATTACTGGCAAGAATCATGCAGTGATTCAGGGCTTTTGCATAGCTTTCAGCGGCGCGGACTCGTAGAATCGGACTCGGGAGCTGAACTCCATCATTCACGAGTTGACCTTCCTTAGCCAGTCCCGTCGTCTTGTTTCTCATGCTTCAAGACGCGATCAACATCCTCATTCGAGTCAGCCCCGTAGATCTCCACGGCATCGTAATGGGATAATTGGAGGTTTGGCCGGAAACTGCTCCGACACCTTTCCGTTCCAATCTGATTTCCCATTTCAACTGGCATCCGCTAAATCTATCAAAGTAATCGATCTCATTTAAGTGGTGTGGATTGTGGATTGCGTGGTGTAAGTCGCTTTGTGTATTGACTTGCTTGCTCCTCGTGGCAGAACCTTTCGTAACCTTAACGTTTTTGACTTTTGTTTTAGGTTGAACGGTGTATTCGTGAGTTTCAAATCGCCCATGATTGTCCGCGTTACTATTCCATGTGTCGGGCATTAGCATATTCGAATTTGATTCAACGACCACGACCATCCATGAACGTCACAGTATTGTGCAACCAAGGCTCCACCAGTAACTACCATAACCAATGTGAACGACTACAGTACCGGCATTTTAATCACTTTTGATGGATAGTTCCAAGCAATAGAACTTGACGACATTAACTTCCAAAATGCTGCTTTATGAAGAACAGAGCGTTTGGTACATCATTACGTCCTTTGCCTTTGTTTCTGCAACTTTGGATCGTCATCGACGAGAAACACCGGTCGCACAACTTTTGACAAAAAGTGAGTACCAATTTGTAGAAATTGAATTAAAAAATTGACAGTTCCGTTTGAAAAATTTTGCATTTTTAATCGCAGTGCCTTCCTCGATTTTATTAAACTGCGTAACTGTAAGGCATCCAAAAGTACGAATCTTTCCCCTGTTTTAGAGCCAGTGTTTTACAGAATTTTCTATCGAACGTAATCGTTCTTATTAGCAAATTGAAAAACAACACATAATTATATTTTGTTTTGACTTGAACAGTAAAAACATGACTGATTTATTGTTATCTAGGCATCACCGATCCAGCGCAAGAGGCTCTTAATTATGTGGACAATGTCGCACCTGGGAAATGTGGTGAAGGAACCTCAAACACGCTCAATGTAAGTGTATTCTAATAAAAAGCAATTAAATTCCAGTAATTTTTTTGCTGATCATTTCATCGCCAAGGTACGTTTTGATAACTCGGAATGGAAAGCTGAAGCGAACGCCGCAGTCCGCTTATCGAATCTCTTGACAAAAGTCTGGTTAATGAACAACGGCACTGGAGGTTATTTGGATGATAAATTAGTGTTCGCATTTACTCGCTCCTTGATCGAAATTGAAGAGCTGGCATTTGGGAGCGCCGTAGCATTCGAGCCGGGAGTTTACCGGAATATGTCCAGGTTCTGTGCATACAGCTTCCACTCCGGAAATAGTACAATCAAATCCCATGATATAAGCGTGGAATACGATTACTTTCCATCCGAGTGGTATCTGAGCACGAAGGAAAAGACGAAAAACTATTCGAGGATCCTAGAAACCAGTGTCACCCTGCGGCTCAGGTGCGAAGAGCGTCTTATAAAATAGATTAATTTTTCCAAGTCTAGTTAATGACCCTTTCAGTATCTTGTCTTTGATAACTCTTTTTTTCAGCGAAGAGAACCAAACAAACGCCAAATCCCACTTACCGGCAACGAATTTCTATGAACCACGTGCGGAATACGAGGACGGATTCTGGACGCGCCCCTACTTCGATTGTGGTGGAGGTAAAAATATTATCAATCCGAAAACGACGAAAAATACGAACCGAAATAAATAACACGGCTTTTCCCCATTGTAGGGGATATTTGGATGATCACGTTCAATAGCCCAATATTCGGATACGTCAATGGGAGTCTTGATTTCATGTCAGCAGACTGCATCCGTTTTTCTAGTATTTCACGCGGCATTTGTTTTTCCAGAGGTGTTGCCACATGTGACATTGCGCTGAATATCCTGGATATTGACCAATGTGATGCGGATCCCAAACGGAAAAAGGCAGCCCTCAATGTTTTCCAGGGAACACATCACTGCAAAAAACAAAGTACAATGGTGCGAATTGTGGAGATTATTATTTTCAATCATCTTAAATGTGAATTAATTGCAGTGTGTACCGCGCACTGGATTTGGATTCCGACGAGGCACATATGTTTGTATGTGCCGGCCCGGGTATTTCTTCCCGAATACTTCCGTCGTATTAAAAGGATTTGAAGGATTTGATGTGGAGAGTTCATACTCCGACTGGGTTTCTAATGCATCCGGTGATTATCTGACAAACTTTAATTGCGCGCCATGCCCCGAAGGGTGCGATACCTGTCAGGTGACCTTTGAGCTCGGCTCGTACAACTAGTTCTCATCTCTTTTTTCACAGGACGCCACACCGTGCATGGCGGAGTGGAACTGGCTAGTCCGTGGGATTCTGCTGGGTATAGTCATCTTTATGATGACCGGCGTGGTTTTTGTGACGGTGTTGGTGATACGTCATCGGGCTCATCCGGTTATGAAATCAGCAAGTCCCATGTATCTCGTTATCATCTGCATTAGCGGAGTCCTGGCATGTGTTCGAGTAAGAAATTTATCCAGAAAAAATCTGCTGTTTTTTTGAAAATGAATTAGTTTTTTCATTCTTGTGTCTTTATAGGGCATATCGTTGTTTTTCAAACCTGACTACATCGCGTGCATTACGGCCATTTGGTTCAACCATATTTCTTTCACGTTGATTTATGGGCCGTTACTCCTGAAAAACTGGAGGTACGTTAATGGATTGGCTCATTTCCGACATATGTCAACCGACCCGATTTTTTTGTTCATAATTGGCTTTCTGTACAGAATTGCTGCTGTTTTTACGGTTCAAGGAGCGAAGAGAATCCAGCTTAGCGACTATGACCTTTTAAGGCGCTTGCTGCTGATTGTGTTTCCGGCTACGGTTTATTTGCTGGCGTGGTCGTTGTTGGTACCTCCGGCAATCGGAATCGTCAAGGACAGTCATGGTTTGAAGTTCCAGATGTGTATGGAAACCTGGCTAGATTATGGGATTATTATTGGTAAAAATTGCCTTTCATTGATTAATTAGTTTAATTCGATCTATTGAACTTTTTCCAGCTGAATGCCTGTTTCTGGTATGGGGCGTTTACATCTCGTATCAAGTGAGGAACGTTGTTTCTAGTTTTAATGAATCCCGTCTGATAGCTTGGACTATATATAATTCGGTAAGTTTCCACATTTTTAATTCCAGAAGATGTCGAATATTGCCTGAATTTGTGTGTTTTAGGTGTTCATGAAAAATTTCTTGATGATAATTCGGTGAGCTGTTTTCGTGAAACTGCACTACAATTTTATTATTTTTAATTACCGTTTTTTCGCAGGACGTTTATGGTTGGTTCGGTGGGACCAGATATTATGTATTTAATGTATATCATGGAGCTCCAAGTGCCGGTCACATGCACATTTGCAATAATATTTGGGCCGAAGGTGTGTCAAGACAAAGTAATTCGATATCGAAGCATTGATTCGCGTATTTTTTTCAACGCAATGTGTGTAAAGAAAGTGTGAAATTGATCTGATATTATGAAAGGGTTGTGATATCAGCGAGCAAGAAAATCGAAAGGGCACATCGTTTTTCGATTCACAATGATTTCCGATGTTTTTTCTAGCTATTCGAGTTCAAATATTCAGCGTTTTTTATGATGATAAATTTTGAAATTCAAGACTTTTCAGTTTTATTTGCTGGGTGCCTGCGATCAGACCCCTGTCTCCTCCGAGTAACTAGAAGCGAATAATGATGAGTGACTTGACCAATAAGCTATTCGTTGTGCGGAAAAACACCAGATCGATTATTGTTATTTGTATTACACCGATTTTTTAGTACACCTAGTTATTGCAGATTGCGTTACTGCGCGCCAACGTCGTAAACCCACGGCCACCGCTCGATTCACCGGAAATGACACCCCGTGGAACCACCGCGGGAGGATTTGTATCGAAATTAGAGCATCGTAGATAATTCAATGAGTGCACTTCTTTCTCTGTTGCAATCAAACTCTGTCATGAAAGTTTCGCACTTTCATAAAATTTGACTCTGTGATTTGTGAATCTCAGAAGCGGCACTTTGAAAAACGTACTCACATGTAACCGAAACTTGCGACAATTCCAGAACTGTTACTCACAGAATTGCTTGAACTAAAAAAGATTTTACGAAAGGAGTTGTATCAAGTCAGAACCGAAAGGGTACGAATTATGATAGACGAATCAGAGTGATAGTTCACAGGACTTCCACGCGGAAATTGCTGGCGGATTACCTCAGTGGAACGATGAGCTCTTGCGCCACATCAAGCAAAGTTTCTGCTACTTTTGAACGAAGACTGAACGACTGATAATGCATTCCTCGCTGCAACAACAATAATTTGATGATATATCATTTGAGGATTGTTAGCGGGACTTTCGCAAAAAAATATTTTCATCAACATGACACCTTCCGTTGTTTCGTGTATGTTTGATAGATATTGTTACTGACCTCTGTCTGAACAAAATCCGCTGGAACTGCATCGAGATCAAAAACGGTGGAGACCAGCTTTTCCGTTTCAGCAGATAACAGAATTTCACCCGCTGCAATAAATAGATTAAACGATGGGTCATGTAATGCTTGATGTTCAACACCAAAAAGATCTTCAGAAGAACAGTCCGTACCTGCACAGTGGGACTTCAGCGCATGCGCGCCGGTTGTAGCTTCGCCAAATCTGCAATTCAAAAATCATAAACCATGAGCACGGGATACCAGCTGAGATAGTCAACGCACAGGCAATATTTCGGGGGTTTGCTTTCAC
Source organism: Isohypsibius dastychi (assembly GCA_034696485.1). NCBI lineage: Eukaryota > Metazoa > Tardigrada > Eutardigrada > Parachela > Isohypsibiidae > Isohypsibius > Isohypsibius dastychi. The sequence goes on from JAQIWT010001632.1 coordinate 9,767, forward strand.
GAAGGAGTGCCACGACAGAACCTGAAAACGACCACTGGATGCCACAAACTCGAATTGCTGTTCAGATTAGAATACGACAAGTGCAACATGGATTTACAGTAAACACAAGTAATAAAACATTGTGGTAATAAGTACTTAATTCTTCAGTGCAGCTTCTAATAAATATTAATTTCTTCTAAAATATCAATGTAACTTCACGTACCTGAATAAATTCCAATCCTTAGATAGCCTGGTGACCTTTGATGTTCTGTTGTCAGATGAATATGTTTCGCGGATTTTGAGATGG
>JAQIWT010001633.1:0-10051 GCA_034696485.1 Isohypsibius dastychi
AAGTGAATCACTCATTCACGAAACGTCTTGACCCCCAAGTTATCCCTCCATCAGCGTAGGGGCATAATAATGCGTAACATGGCCCCATGCCACGGTCCGCAAACACCGATGTTGTGGTTTTATTTGACGCTTTCGAGTTTCGTTTCGACGTCGTTTCAGATATCTGGAGTTGTTCACGTCCATCTGAGTTCTGTTGGATGATAATTTTGCACTGAATCAAAATCTACCTTGCAATGTCGGCAGCTCAAAGAACTGCAGTCAATGGCACGGCCAAAGTTTTCCGGGAGAAGATTCTGCACATGTACGACAGTTTGTTTTCGGTAAGCATAATCGAACGAAATTATTACTGATCGACAAAATGACCAATGTTTTAATTTAATGTTGGTGGGATTTGGATGTGTTTTATAAATTAATGCTTGTGATTCCAATTTACGCTTGCAGGAAACTGAGGTTGATCATGAGAGCCATTTCTGGGACGACATTTTCCTTCTCAAGGTGAGCAACTTTTACTCTTTCGGTAACCGGTGTTGTTCTTAACTCCTAATTTTTATTTGGTTGCAGCCCAGGATTAGTTATTTATCTGAGCTGATCTTGCATCTGGACCCTCATGCAGCCGGAAACTATCCAGTCAGCCACAGTGGTGTGATGTTTGCTATGTATAGTATTGAACTTTTTTAATTTGTAGGAAAGATTCAGAAAATTAACTGGCCATTCCATCCGGTGCCTTAGCTCGTTTCAGCCAGATCAAAATACTTCTGTGAGGACGGCACACAGCGCCATTATTGTTTGTATCTGAACTTTTCTCTTGATGAAATCAATATGGAAGAGTGTTTTTTCCAGATGTTGTCTGTTGTGCTCGAATCGGTTCCAGTTAGGTGGGATATCGGATTTCTGCAGGAAATATTCCGGCCTTCCCCAGAAGGTCACGACGATATCGCCCAACCAAGCCCGAAAGTATTTGCTAATCAAATTATAACTTTGTAGGTAATGACCCTGAAAATCACTTTGTTTTTCAGATTTTGTTCGAAAGCTTGCGGTTCATCATTTGCGCCACTGATGATATGCAGCTCTTGAAAGAATGTTTCCGGTTCCTTGTTCGCATGGTTATGGTCAGTTGCCTTTTTCTTCAGATTTGTCGTATTTAACTTTAATCTACTTCGCGTTTTAGGTGACAGATTCCCTCGCCGAAAATCCGTTCCTTCCTTATTTTATTACGTATTCATTTTTTGACGATTTCATGCGGATGATCGCCGATCCACCCAAACGAGCAGTTGTGGGATTGGAAGTGGTGACCCTGCTAGGGATTCTTCCTCATTATAGTCCAAACGAGGTCACTCATCATTTTGTCATAATAAAGGGGTTTTTTTCTGTAATAGATCTTTGATCTTACAGGTGGAATCGAATCCCTACATGCAGCTTTCTGTGCTTGATCCGTCTGTTGAAATGATGGTAAGAATAATTTGTCTGAACTGAATTCTCTGGTCATATTTAACTTCCTCGTTTTCAGGGCATTGCCGCTGTGATAGGAGAATCGTTCAAGAAATCGACCAAGGAATTCTTTCAAAGTGTTATCACTCAAAAGAAAGATAATTCATGGATGTCTTGGGTAACTAACTAGTGATTCACTTTCGAGTGAGATACGTTGTTGAAAGAACGGTTTACATTCGCAGCTCAAAAAACCGATGACCGCGGTTCCGCAGCCCGTTTTCCATGCTGATCATCGAGACTCAGTACTTCTGGCACTGTTCACTGGACTTCAGATCGGTCGTAATTTTGTTCATGCATTCACGCATGTGAGTGAAGATCCGAAAAATATAAAAATAATTGAATTGATTGGATTTACTCACAGGCACAATCCGAAATTTTGGTTGGTCCCCAACCAAGCACTCCGGCACCGGTTGATAAAGACACTAATAGCTTCACACTGGAGCCCTCCATTGTCACCCCGAAGAATGATACAACAGATGACCCGTCCAATCTGTTTGTGGAATTTCTGCAGTATGCTTCCGTTGCACTTCAGTTCATAAAAGACCAAAAGCTGAACTCACATGCCAGAATGAGTCTCATCATTTTGTGTACGATCACAGAGGTTAGTGATCACTGAAATGGTGATTTGGATTTTTGGATATTTCAATTTTCATTTCAGGATCATTACACAACGCAGTCGCTTCACGATTTTAGCATAAATTATCGTGTGCATTTTTTCCGGGCTGCTTCTCGGTATCATCCCAGTCAGATATTATGCAGCAGCAAACCGGAACCACTCGCCTGTGCCGTGCTGAATTTGATCTCGGAGTTTATCACCAGCCATATGATCCCAAAAAACTTTCCGGATGACCTTTATTTCCGGTGCCTATTGATTATATACCGACTCATGGACTATCAGAAACGTACGCGATTTCGGTTGCCCTATCAGTGGAAGGCTCTTTGGGCGAGTCTACTCACTTTGCTCAAGTTCCTGGAAAGCAACGAATCGACGCTCAACCAACAGATGGGCAACTTCTTTCTGCTTTGCACACAGGTTAGAAAATTTGCCGAGTTTAGTGGTTTATGACGCTAAATGTTTTCAGGTTGTGAATATCTTGAACATATTTTTAATCGGAGGAGATGCCATTCTGTCGCAAGTGGGGAGCTATGATGACCTTTGCTATGAAATTGTCCGGAATAGTGTTGTGATCAATAATGTGTATGCCATGGGTTTGCGCTACTCAACTTCTCAAGACCCCGCCATGCAGTCGTCGTCCAAAAAGTTTCTGAACTCTTTGACGAATGTCCGGTCAGTTATGATACATTTCACCACACAGATCGAGGCCTTCTCACTAGAAACCCGGAAAGTGACAATGGAAAGAGAGGAGGTGAACTTGTACAAGAAAGTTCTCTTTGAATGGGTTTGATTTTGTTCCTTTTAGATTATTGGAGTTATCCAGAAGAACTATGATTCTCTTAGTTTGAAGCTAGTTGATATGATGGACTGCTTTGAAAAGAACGCCATCAGCGGATATGATAAAGAATTTATCCAAATATTTCTCCGGGGTCTCATGGTCGACCTGCGTGAGGTATACGCTGCCTCTTGTTGTTCAGTCCCTTATGCCGTACCGAGTAATGGCTCATCCTCATAGCTTCATTTAGTGAACGTTTACGTTTGATGTTGTTCTCGTATTTATCTCTTAGATGGTTTTGATGCTGAATACACCCCCGGTTTGCATTCCGTTCGTGCTGCGATATAGATATTTATACGAAACGTTTGTTTCTGGTTATACAAGTCCCAACGTGGTAATACTCACTGTATGATACAAGTCTCAAATCGCGATGAAGGGGCGGCGTCTATTCGTAGAGCGCAAGTTACGCTGTAGATCCTCCTTCCGGAAAGTGTTGTTTTTCGATTCGCGTTTTCGATTCGCTGTCACGCCAGTCATTTTGCATGCCTGCTGGATCTCTACACGCACGCATCTCGCTGAATAGTTATGTAGTTCATATCGACCATCTTGGCTTAACTTCTCCGGAATATACTGTTATTTCCCTTTGAGGCTTTTCTCTCAGGACTCATCGTTTCCCCATTTGTAGAAATGACGAACTTTAACATGAACGATGATTTTTTGGTAGGTTTTGCGAATTTGAATATAGATGACCACCTAGGAGGTTCCACCTTGGATGAAAGAACAAACGTCGTTGGAAATGGTCAGGAATTACTTCAGAATCAAATGAGTCCACCTTTGATCGATGCGGAAAAAAAGAAGATGATTCAACAACAGTTGGTTCTTGTGATTCACGCTCACAACTGCCAGCGCAACGAAATGCGACCAACTGGTGATGGCCAGCAACGACGTGAATGCAATCTTCCTCATTGCAAAACTATGAAATCTATTCTTCGGCATCTTTCCCAATGCGTAGATGGAAAAGATTGTGTTGGTGGGTAGAAGCTGGAACTCGAAAAGTATTGTTAAGATTTGTTTTTCATGTCTTTTTGTAGTACCACATTGCGCTTCGTTAAGGAGGCTGATACATCATTGGAAAACCTGCAACCGAAGAGATTGTCCTATATGTATTCCGTTAAAACAAGCACAGAACCGATGGAGGCAAGTACCACCGAGACCGTAGGAGTACAGTAGGACGTCAGATTTTTTTAAGCGAATCATATTTATGCTTCGCCTTGAAAATTGAATCATCATGATCGGTGTGCTGTGTATCTTCTAAATCGCAATCTATTATCTTCTGGTAATCGACTAACGCGGAAACAGAAATAAAATCATCGACACTCTCGTGTCAGGTGCCGAACTCTCGTGCAGTTGCAAAATATCACCGAAAATTCCCAGAAAGTTTTAATCAAAACAAAATGATGGCAGGTTTGGTGTAGTATAAAAGAGCACTAGGGTGGATTGGATTTGGATAGCGTACAGTATATAAGTAACTGATCGTCTAAAGGAGCTGAGGTATTATGTGTCCAGTCTCCAGTGTATCCGTCCTCAAAACTGAACAAACCAAGACCATATACTGGAACAAAGGTGTTATCTCTTTCTGGACAGAAGACAATGGCTGCTTCGCCAGGAGTCTAGTCGCTACAATTACTGTACGAATGCTCCTGCCTTCCCTGGCCCGATTTCCCGCCTTTATCGCTTCTTTTTTCTCTGCCCAGCGTCCAAAGTTGTCCATTGGTGTGTCTCCCTATTCTTCTATGATACCTTCTCTCTAGAACAAGAATTAATGGTCTTGGGTTTGTTCGGAGTTTACTCGCTGCTTCAAACGTTCATCTCGCTGAAGAATTATTTGGTTGATATCGGCCATCTTGGAAACTCTACACGGACATCTACCAATTTTGCTGGTACCTTTTCTTGATCGTCGTTCCACATTGGAAGCATGGCGCATTTGTACGATGAGATTTTGACGAGTTTGGCGAATTTAAGCATGACCAAGACGAATGCTACTGCGGAGGAAGCAGCAAATGGATCAGCCACTGCTTCTGCAGCATGTCTTGGTAAGCTTCCATCTTCTGATTCCGATTTCATCTTTTAGTTAATTTTGGCTGTTTAGTGAGAATCTGATCATTATGTATCGATCTTCGTTAATGATCCATTGAGCATTTATACAATTCTTAATTATAATTCACTGTTAATGATTAATCTAACTGTTAAGTTATTCGATTAATGGTTTTTTCTTTGCTTGTCTTTGGGTTATTTTTTCTGAAGATTTTTAATTGTTTAATGATTTAATGATTTTTAATAAATGATTAAATGATTATTTCTATGGTGATTATTATTTGTGATTATGTTTTTTTTAATGATTATTTATCTATTATTTAATGATTTCTTTATTCAATGATTTTTATTTAATGATTTTTAGCTGATTTTTCCCGTTTCAAGGCAGAGGATCAATGATCAGCTATGCGTACGATCAGAACCCACCCCATCAGCTTGCTGGAACGCCAATGTCGCTGCCGGGAATAGGTTTGGAGATTATTTCACCTCCTCAACCGGTCGGAAGTCAGGAAGGATTTCCAACCCAGAATCAAGGATTTATCATTAACAACCAGGGAAATCCGCCAACTAGCCATAGAAGACGTCTTTCATCGGTGAATCGGCCATGGTCATTTATCCCGATAAATGGGGGACAGGCCGGAACGGGGCAGGCTTTTGGAATGGGATCCGTTATGACGCCGGATAATGGTCAGCAACAGCAGCAACAAAATGCAAACGAGATAAGAGCACCGGTTAATGCTTATCAACAGCTTTTGGAAATTTTAAAGGCCCCTGCATCCGCTGACCAGCAACATCAAGTGTCGACAATATTACGCGCTATGGCGACATTCCTGAAGCATACGAGAACGAACGGCCAGGGAAATCCACCGGACCCCAATATGCTCCTTCGGACAGGAAATTCTTCGAACGAGTTTGGCCAGCCTCAACCTGGATCTCAACAGCAACAACGGGAGCTACCGTTGCAGGGACAACAGATGCAGCAGCAGGTTCAAGGCATGCCGGGTGGCGGACAGATGCAGCAGAACAGGTCGTCGGTTCCGCAACGATCTCCGGGAAATTTCTCGATGTCACCGATCCTTCGTCAGCAGATAAAAAATCAACAACAACAAGGAAGTCAGACGCAGCCCGGTGCGCAGCAGGAGTTTCCCTCGCTGCCGGGGGTCGGTTCGGGAAAAAGTGGATGGGTTCCAGGATGGGTTCCGGGATGGGTTCCGGGATGGGTTCCAGGATGGGTTCCGGTTCAGGAGTCACCTCCTCAGCCAGGCGGAAATCAGGCAGGACTTCCAAACAAGAATCAGGGACTTATGAATAACAACCAGGGAAGTTCGCCAGTGGAAAGATCACTTCCGCCGGTGAATCAGCCATTCCCGGCCAACTCGATGAATGGGGTACAACCCGGAATGGGGCCGGTTGGTGGAATGAGGACCGAGATGATGCAAGGTGTTGGTCAGCAAGAAAATGCGAACGCGTTAAGAGCACCGAGTAATGCTTATGAGCGGTATTTGGAAGTTTTGAAGGGCCCTGAAACAGTTGAACATCATAACCAAGTGTGGCCACAGGCTCAAAATAACGTGAACCAAGAAATGGGGATGCCTGGCGGAATAGTGCGTCCGACTCTGGGAATGGTAAGAATGAATCCGCGTTTTGAGCCTCCGGTGTAGAGATTATTGTTTCTAGCCCCCTGGCCCGAACAATCCAACCATGATTCCACAAGCTGCTCCGACGAACCGGCATTATAACCCTGCATCTTTCCAAAATTCCTCCAGTGTATCAATGAGCCTTAACCCAGTTTCTCCTGCATCGAATCCCATGCAACAGGTATGACCAGTTGTTCTTACCAGCACTTGATCTGACGTTTTTCCAAATTTTAGCAGATGTCATTTGGGGCTGGGTCATTGGATCCGCGCGGAAACGGTCAGGGAATGCTTCAAAATCAGATGAGCCCACCTACTGTGGGCGATCCCGAAAAAAGGAAGATTATCCAGCAGCAGTTAGTCCTCTTGCTTCACGCTCACAAATGCCGTCGTCGCGAGATGCAGCCAACTGGTGATGGCCAAAAACGACCGGAATGCAATCTTCCTCATTGCAAAACTATGAAATCTGTCCTTCGACATTTGACCCAGTGCATAGACGGAAAAGGCTGTGTTGGTAAGGAGAAATTTGAATTTGAAGATTATCATCGGACTCAGTTATGATGTTTTGTTTAGTACCACATTGCGCTTCGTCAAGAAGGATAATACAACATTGGAAAACCTGCAACCAAACAGACTGTCCTGTGTGTCTTCCGCTGAAACAAGCCTCAGACCGAAGTAGCAGTCCGACTGATTTTAACGGTATACTATTACAGTTCTAACGTTTTGTTCAGAATTAATCGGTTTATGCTGAAGAATTCGTTCTGCCACCACTTAACCCACAAGGCAGTAATTCTGGAAATTTACTACAAAATACTTCGGAAATGCCGAAAATGCAGCTTGGAAATAGCAACACCAGTATGCCTTGTAAAATATCGATATTTGGTGAATCGTGTTTTCAGTTGAGATTTTATCTTTTATTTTAGATAACATTTCCGATTCGGGACTCGGGAGTCCGCCAATGTCCGAAAACTTCACCAGCTTCCCAAAGGAAACTGTCAGCGAGAATGTTATAACTATAAGACCGGGTGAAGGTTTCGGTGGGTCAGGCTCTGTTGGAACCACTCCGACCCAAGCGCTGACGTTGCAGGATCTCTTCGTCGCTCCTCCGCAAGGGGGCATGCCCCATATGCAGTTCAATCCGACAAGCATGCCCAGTAAAGAGTGGCATAGCAGCATCAATATGGATCTTCGAAATCATCTCATTCAAAAACTGTTCGAGATAAGGTGGATAACATTTGAGCAGCTTGATTTCGATTTATATGGACCTTTGTAGTGTGAAAGCGGTATTGCCGTTCGAAGACACAGCGGCGCTTCAGGATAAGCGAATGACCAACTTGATCGCTTATGCCAGAAAAGTGGAAGCTGACATGTACAATATGGCTACAACAAGGGTGGGTCGAGTTATGGTTTTTCAGATTTCAGCAGTTCATGTCCGAAATTTTAGGAGGAATATTATCACCTGCTGGCTGAAAGAATCTGCAAGATCCAGAAGGAGCTGGAAGAAAATCGGAATAGAATAATGGTTGGAATCATCGGAACCAAGTAGACTGACCTATCCATAGTCAGAGTAAGAGATACTAGACACTTTTTTCTCGCCTGTCCAGCTGGTACCTTATTTGATTCTGATTTTTGACTGAAATCGATGCAGCTTGGTATAGATACTACCGTATACATCTGTACTTCATGTAAACATATACATAGTGGACTGTTTCCGACTCCAGAAGAGGAATGATACCATGAAAAATTTCGTGGCTCAAATCAAAAACGTCTTGCAAATTAAATCACAGTAAATTCCGAACAACTGAAATGAAAAATAGTTCTATGAACTTCTCTGGCTTCTTGACCTTTCATCGCAACGACGTGTGACGCTCCCATATCAGAATTCGGAAAGTGTTGTTGACGATTTTTGGCTGTTGGGCGAGAACCACTTACAAGCTTGCTTTTTAACATCTGTTGCGCTTGCGCCCAGCCTTAAGGCTCTAAAGCTAACGAAAACAACAAATTATATTGGGTGTGAATCGATAGAGGAAGGTTCTCTCTGTAAGGCGGAATTTAGATTTTTGATCTCCGATTTTTTTATCAAGAGATATTTTATCTCTTAGAAAAAGATCGAATGTTCAAAAAAGAGCTGGACACGACTGTAGCGCCGCCACAAATGCGACATCAAACTTAATTAATAAACAATTCGCCCTTTACATCACCTACTAACGTGAGCGCTCAAGTGATCTTGTTGACACTGGCATCTTTCAGGAAACAATAGGAAAAGAAGAACCATTTGTTCCAAAACGTATTGCTAGCAAATTTCTTCATGGACGTGCTAATTGGGTCAATTGTTTCAGCGCTACTGCCCTGGGGGCAGCCAGGACAGGATAAAAGATACACCAGGCGGCGCAATGTCTAGATTTTTGAAGCAGAACAGACTGGCCTGCCTATCTTTGATAATTATTTTCTCAAAACAGCTCAAACAGTTTTAATTTCGCTTCTATCTGGACGATTTTTAAGTTTCTGATGACAATAATTAAGTTATATACCTTGCATGGTTCTGTCCTTGATCCAGACACTTGGCTCACTGGGATCAAGAACTAGAGCAGAATGAAATTTTCGATATTTCACCAAAATTATCAGATATTGATCCAAAACCATGGTTCACGCACAGAACCATCTAGAGTCTCAATGAAACCATTTGGCCGTCTCAGATTCTTAAAATTTCAATTAGAAGCGAAATTAAAAGTCCTTAAAGTTTTAATCAATTAGGTGACCTCACATCCGATCGGCGCGATGCGCGCATTTCATTCAAAAACAGCTATGCAATTCAAACCTTGTTTGAGAATAATCGAGAACGAGTTTCAGTAATCTATTTCTACTTGATGTGCAGCGCTGTTTGGCGCGCGGGGACCTAATAAGCAGCAATAGAGCCTTAAACGTTTCATGGGTCGAATTATTTACTGTAAAGGTCGACTCGATCTTGCTGTAGTACAATCGTTGAAGATTCCAGGATTGTAGCACGATATTTCATCACTGCTGCATGTACATTTTGTAGACACAACTAGACCGGCAGAATTTTCCGATCACCATTAACTTCTTCAAAATAAGCTGTTAAGTGACAAGTCTCGAACCAACAGCATGTGCAAGTATCTGGAAAGCAACGAACCGACTCTCAATCAACAAATGAGGACTTTTTTCTGCTTTGCAGTCAGGTCCGGAAATTTGTCGATTTTATTAGTTTCTATTACTGTGATTGTTTCAGGTTGCGAATATTTTGAACATATTTTTGGTCGGAGGAGATGCCATTCTATAATGTTAATCGACAGATCTGTCGCAAGGGGAGCTATGATGACCTTTGCTACGAAATAATTCGGAACAGTGTTCTGATTAATACAATGTGTAATGACAATGTTCCGAATTGTTGTCTTTACTGGTACGTAGTTAAGATCTTTCTGATTC
>JAQIWT010001634.1:0-10051 GCA_034696485.1 Isohypsibius dastychi
TGTTTCTCGCCGGCCTCATGAGAGCATAAACGCTGTTTCTGGTTGCAGAGCCAGAATGATCACATTGTGTTCGCTTGTGCGTAAGACATGGTGCTGTGTGTCGAGTTCATTGGAAGATGCACTCAGTAACGAGCACCATACAAAGAAAAAGTAGTCATCATGTTTCCTGCCAGAAAACTCACTCCGGGACAGAACATGACTGCGGCTCCTGAGAGAAATCATGTTTCTCGCCGGGCCAAACCATGATCATCCGGCGCCAAATAGTAGGAAAAACACCTCTGAACAAATACGATCTGGATGCCGAATCCGGCCGAACTGCCTCTATTTTTAGAGACCGTATCCGGATTATGATAAATTCAAGATTTATTACAAGACAGCCGCTTTTGTACACTTTGTGGCTCCATAGGAACAAATCATTCGAACAAACACCAGCATGTGCAGCAATATTCGCTGCAAAAATGTTTTCAGCAGCGACAAAAAATTATGATCGTGGTGTGAAGTAGCCGTATTCCGGCAGTTTCGTTACCAAAAGAACTCAAAGTCTATTAAAAAAGCCTGCACGGCCTTCAACAAGTAAGAACAAGTGACCACCTAGAAGAGTTGACCGGAGACATTCGGTGTACTATTCCGCGGTGATGAGGGGATGATTGGGGACGAAAATCCAGACTACCATAATCTGATCAGTTTTGACTTGGTTGTGACTTGTGAGCAGTCCTAAGGCGGCTTCAGATTCTGCTTAACCGCCACGCTACCGCTTGAGAGCCGCGTGCCCACTCGCCTTGAAGCCTGCTGAAATCAAGAATCGAAAGCAAACCCTCTAGCGCCTTATCTCGCTCGCCTTGAACACGCTACCGCCCCTTCCGACGTCTGAGAAAGCGAACGTGGGCGGAAAAAGCTGGAGTGCCTTGGTGGCGGCCCATGTCAAACAGTAAGTCAGCCAATTGTCGATGAATAGCTGTTTTTCAAGATTTTACCCTTATCCAGGACTGCTGGTGTGACAAAACCACTTTCCTTACTTCATGGAACTAGTCAAGCAAATCTACAACGACCATACGGCAGCGAAGGTTGTTTCACGAGTGAACATTCTGTCCGCAGAACACATAATTCCAGCGAAATTTCTTTGTTCAACGCAGCAGTCAACAATGCGGCTAGGCGAGACGCTGGTTGACAATATGGCTTGATGCAGGTGAAATTACTCCAGTGAGGCAGAGGTGAATAATGGCGAAAATATGGTTCTCGATTCAATCTACGGTAATGTGACTTCGTGTCCTGTTCGAACCGCGTTGTACGGTTAACTGTTGAATGACGAGCATGTCAGTGAGAAATACGTGGTCAGAGAGACATTGATGAAGAAAATACGTTCTGGACGACTGAAGTATAATCAAAGATTTGGGTACGTTAGTTACTGAATTTCATTGATTGTTGTTTCTTTGCGGCATTTTCAAGCTAAACACCCATTGCGATCTGCATCGATATCAAACAACACGTTGCTGGAGCGCATTCCGCTATAAACTCGCGATCTTTCCGAAGTCACCTGTTGTAAGCGATTTTTGCTAGTTCATGCTATGAACTTTCAGAGAAGAGATTTTTTATCCATCAAAAATTTATATTTCACTGAAGACATTTAAAATACCCTGAGTTCTGGCATGAGTGGAAACATGGCACCAGAAACTGCAGTGGCGCGTAGGCGTATCCACCGGGCAATTATAATCACTACACCGTTGAACCGATACCACTTCAAAGGACACAGCACCGTTTTAACGGGCCATACCCCAGCACATTTCAATGGGGCATGGCCTCAATTCTAGATCAACATCGGATGTGGGGATGGGCGTTGATGTTGACGTTGACGTGTGTAGCCGGCAGAATTGTTGATATGTTGAATGTTGACTCAACATGTCAACAATTCTGCCGGCAGCAGTAGCCGGCGGAATTGTTGAGTGGGTTCGGCAGAAATGTTGAATATTGCGAATAACCAATTGCACTGCAGGTTAAACATTTTGGGGCTGACCAATGGCCACAAGGTTGACGGAGGGGGTAGGCAGGCAACTAATAGAGTCACAGAGGATGGGTCAGAACTCAACAATTCTGCCAAAGGCAGAGGGAGACTCAACAATTCTGCCAAAGTCATCTTATTACCGCAACGGGTGACCCTTCTCCAAAAAATATAAGCAATATGCGTAATTCGTTGATCAAAGCTCGCATTATCGACGAATTTCGCACCGTTACGTTTTAATCATAACCTGGCTGGCTGATGATGCTCGATGCTCGTTCGGTTATCAGTGTTATCGTTCCCACTTGGGTAGTATTGTTGTTGTGAACTCATAGCCCATAGGGTCAGTTATTTAGACCACTTCTCTTCTCACATGGCCAAGTACATACAAAAGCAGATAGCCTCTTCGTTTCATCCAGTTTGATGCATCGAGAAAACATCGCGTTTTGCGTTTCGTAAAATCTGAGTTCTGAACAGTGACAAGAGCCGTTATAGGTCCAACTCAAAATAGTGGATGGCCAAGTCAGTGGCATTTTTCATCAAACATTTCTTTCATTGCCTTGCATATGCCGGCACGAGACGTGTACATACAGCATAAATATTACTTCGCTAATTAGCTTACCTCTACAAAATTACGTAAGATATTAATTTTGTTATGCGCCGTAAAAGTGACACCACCATTTTTCTCTGTATTTGGCAGAATTGTTGAGTTCTGTCTGCCTTTGGCAGAATCGTTGAGTTTCTCTCTGCCTTTGGCAGAATTGTTGAATTCTGTCTGCCTTTGGCAGAATTGTTGAGTTTCCCTCTGCCTTTGGCAGAATTGTTGAGTTCTGACCCATCCTCTGTGACGCTATTAGTTGCCTGCCTACCCCCTCGGTCAACCTTGTGGCCATTGGTCAGCCCCAAAATGTTTAACCTGCAGTGCAATTGGTTATTCGCAATATTCAACATTTCTGCCGAACCCACTCAACAATTCCGCCGGCTACTGCTGCCGGCAGAATTGTTGATATGTTGAGTCAACATTCAACATATCAGCAATTCTGCCGGCTATAGACGTGGGATTAGTTGTCGAGGCCAATTGTTGCCTTTCATGAAAAAAGTCAATATTTTGAAGTCACTTTCTTCCAACAGCGTAACTCACCGCCGATAATCGTCGTAGTTTGGAATTCTTCCAAATCCAGCGAAGCGTTTTTCAACCTACGCGACGATAAAAGATCTCAGCTCTAGTTGCAACGCCTTTTCTTGAAGAAATGCTCATAAGGTGATCCGATTCTGAACCAGAATTTTTCATTCATCAGCAAATGGCTTCGCAGCTTCTTTGAATGACGTACCTTTAGCGAATAGGCGCACACTGCTTGTTTGTCGTAATCCAAGATGACACTAAGAACATAACACAGCAGAGCGAGTCTGCCGGACATTTTTGAACGTGAACCATGGCTCTTGGGGTTTTAGTCAAAATCAGTCTCTTTTATATACGTTCAGCGGAGCTAGGTAGTTCGGGGTTTAATCAAGCTTTAACTTGCACCGAATCTGAGATGCCTCTTGAAACTAGCTTCCTGATCAGGCTTGGACCATCAGAGCTTTTTGCCAATAAGCGGTTCTTTAAGAAGCAACTACGGCTCAGTATGGGTTCAGAACTCAAACAGAGGCGGTTAGATGCGAACCCACTTCATATGATACCAGGTTATTTCTTGTACAAATAAATCAGCAACATCTCCCCATCACAGTCATGTAGATTACCGAAATTGAATGATATTTATACTCTTGTAGCCGGACTTTTGACCGGCTACAGCGTCTACGATACACCGGCTACGCTGTCCGTGTGACCTTTCACTACACCATTTGTACCACATGGGAAACAACTGCTCGCTTTTGCTGCATGCAAGACTTACTATTTGGACAAAGCCACGAAATACTGAATAGAACTAAGAGTCATTTACTCAGCAGACAGTACGGGTGGGACTACCGCATTAGAGGCTTCTCTCGTTTGAAGATCTTGTGGAGCAACCACTTGATCAGTACTTTGAATATTACTGGAAATAGTCTGAATAGCTTCAATATAAGATGGAGGCATCTCTTCCCATTTCGGATCCGTCTCATCCTGACATGCCGAATACGGCGGCGGATATGATTCCGGCCTGTACAGCGTGGACACACTGGTAAATTGCGAACTGGGTGTCGGTGATCTCGGCCTTGTGAAATCGGGTGCCCTCAGCTTCCGCGCTTCCCCAATAATGCATCCCGATATAAAACTACATATCAAAAACGCCGCTATCCCAGAAATAGCCGGTGTGGATCCAGAGTCGGAGATAGTGTTATTCGGGTCAAAGTAGAGAATGGTGCCTTCGATGAACGATCCGATCCCCAATCCGCATAATATGATGCAAGTCGCTGAGTAAATGATGAGAAAATGACGATAGATGGAAAAGAGTCGTCTTTCGTATGTCTCGCGTGATTCTGCTTCCAAAGCTGTTAGTGATGATTTGGCACTTTTGATGTAACTTGAACCAGTTACAGCGTACAGACCAGTTAGGATCAAGCCGATGTATAGTCCCACCGTCATACTTGGCACACCTGAAAACATTCATTAAATCATCGTTCGGAAGCAGAGGAGGGATAACTAACCGTAAGGCTGAGTGAGACTGGGAATCGCGATCATGAATCCCAAGATGACCTGAACTGCGCCATACCAACTGACTCCCATCCTCAAACTGGTTATTAATTTTGCAACGATTTCTCGATGTAAATCTTAGATTTACGTATTTTTGTGGAATCAGTCGAAAATGTGTTGTTGACATTAATTGCTGGTGGTGGTTCTCGTTTCATTCTGCGATATGATGATGTTCCGTGTTGTTATGATTGCATGTGGTGGTAGGAGGGAGATATGCAGTGCGCCTTTGTTCAGTTATCTGCTTTTTCAACGCATCAGTGCACCTCTAGCTAACTTCAGTCTAAAATCGAGGTTAATTTCAGCGAAATGATTCATCAAATTTGCACTTTGTCATCCAACCATAAGCAAAGAGCTTTTAAGGATCTGCAGTTCCCATTCTCCAGTCATTCATTCAGTGAGGATACAACGGTCCAGTATTGATAACACAGGTTGGCATGTGCTTAAATACCAAATACATTCCAGTTGCCCACATCAAAATCTTTCAGTTCTCGTCAAAACCATGTCAGCACCGTCGAGTGTGCCTCTTTCATCTGATGATGCGACTGACGCAATTGGCTCCCTGATCTCCCGATTTCGTCTCTCACTTCCAGACCCACCTGTTGCACAATCAAACTCCCAGTCTCGCCGTTCCTTAACTTCAAACGTCTCGGACTTTCACGAGCGCTACAACATGGGCCATGAAAGCCGAGGATTGGCCGTCATTATCAATAACAAGAATTTTCGTCCAGATCTTGGATTGGGAACTCGAACAGGAACGGATGTCGATGCTGCCGATCTGGAAGACCTATTTTTGACTCTGGGCTTTGCAAAGAATTCCGTGTTTCGCTATGATGATGTTACGTGTGGTGACATGTTGCGAATGATGAAGCATTATGCGGGATGTAATTATGAAGGGATGGATTGCTGTATGTTTGCTATTTTGAGTCATGGTAAGGAGGGGTTGATTTTCGGTCGAGATGGAAAAGTTGCACTGGATACCCTTTTGGAACCATTCAAAAGCAAAGCGCACCAGGTAAACAATACGCGTCATTGCCCGCTTCGCTTTCTTGTTGTGCCCATGGATATGGATATGGATATGGATCCCATTTTCCTTGTTGAACTCCGACTAGCTGGGTTTTGTATATTGTAACGCTTGGCAGTTCTTTGAGTTTTAATAAGACATGCTCTACTAAAAATTTTTCAAAGAAAAACCAGTCCGATTGTGAAACAGTTCACGCGCTTCGCTTCCACAAAGCGTCAAATTGCCAACCGTTTGGTTAACAACAATGTTCCAGACCTTATTTATGCTTGCAGAGTTTGATTGGCAAGCCAAAAATCTTCTTGGTTCAAGCCTGCCGAGGAGAAAAATTTGAAGATGGAATCGATCTGATTTCGGCAGATGATCAATATGTCCAGCGGATTCCTTTGGAAGCTGATTTCCTCTACGCCTACTCTACTGTTCCTGGGTATTTTTCCTGGAGAAATGGAATGAAAGGCTCTTGGTTTATCCAAGCGTTGGTGAAGAAAGTTAAGGAGAATAAGCGGAATGCGGAGATGGACTTTGTTCGGTTACTGACACGAGTCAACTATGAAGTTGCTTACCATTTTCAGTCCAATGTTCCAGAACAGCCTGATAGACATATGCGGAAACAAATGCCCAGTATCGTTTCAATGCTGACTAAAGATCTGTTTTTCTATCACTCGAAATAGCGCTGTTTTCGATCTCGATGTATTTATGGAGTGACTTCAACTATACCGTCTGAGAGTAAAATACGAAACTGCAACTTTTTGCCCACATGACACTGACCAATGTAGCACTGGATCCGGACAAACACAGATTAAAGCATCCGTGGCTGAGCAGTCAGTTTTTATAAACGTAACCGAAATCATGCTTCTTGCATCCTGGACGCCAATGCCGCTGAGTAACTCGAGATTTTTGCTCCATTTAAAATAACTTTGAGTTGATTTGGGGTTGGACAGCTGGTAACTCTTCTCAGCTGATAACAACACATTGTCAGACAGCACTTGACTGTCGCAACTGACCCGCTTGTACTGTATACACCGAGTGGGTCATTTTGATCCTCGTTTACCGTAAGCAAAAGAATAAGCCGACCTAGATTGAATGTGAGGCCATGGAAGGAAGGTTCCGCATCAGTGAACTTTGGCTGGTCGTTCCACTCATGCTCTATGTTTTATTTTTCTGTAGTTCAAGCTGTACCTTGACCACCCAAAAACTTTCTGAAAAGCAGTGAAGCTTATGTTCCTACATCCAGCATACCAAATTACGTGTTGTTTTGTGCCACTGTGTCAGGCCTCATCTTGTGGCAACTGGAAATCTCATCGGAATTGTATTACAGTACGCATCAGGAAGACATGGATCGTCCGACAGAAATGTCTTCTTTGGAAATGATCCGTGATTCAGATCTGCAGTCAGCTCAAATTCGACCAATCTCTGCACCTCCACAATTCCCTCATAATGTACGTCATGGTGAATCACTTCGTCCAAACACTTCCAATTTGCAGGAGCGATATAATATGTCTCACGGAAACAGAGGGCGGGCCATCATAATCAACAACAAGAACTTCGACAATTGTCTCAAAGTACTGCCTCGTGAGGGCACGGATGTTGATGCAGATTCACTGGTGAAGACTTTCAATGCTCTTGGATTTTCGCAAAACTGTATAATACGTTATAATGACGTATCTGTCACCGACATGGAGAAGATCTTTGGACAGTGTGCTGCTTATAATTACGCAGGCATGGATTGTTGCATATTCGCGATTTTGACTCATGGAGAGGAAGGCTGTATTTACGGACACAACGGAAAAATCGCTCTGGAAACATTGTTAGAACCTTTCAAGAACAAAATGCATTGGGTAAAGCAGTCTTGTTAAATGAAATGTTCGCAGCTGTTATTTGTCTGTTAACTTTGATTAACGAAAAGGATCAGATTTCGTCTATCGAGGCCAACAGAAAATCTAGACGTGTACTTAACATGCACCACGTTACTGTTTTGCGGAAGGTTGTATCCAAGTAGCAACGTATTGTTTTTTGCCTTCCCGGGTAATGGCTTGGATATAACCGAAGGTTCAGGATCGAGACATCTACGCTCAACTCCTCTGTCAGTTTGCATTCGAAAAATTATACAAAAGTACCATGAAAAAGTATAAAAAAATTCATCAGCCCTAAAGCTTTTGAATTTTTGAATCGTCGCAGTTTTGAATTTAGAGAGAATTTCAAAGTTCAAGTGAACACGATGCATGTGGGCTCTTTTTGAACACAGTGACCTTGAAACCTAGACAACAATTCATAGCAGAATTGAATGTTTGTTTAATTTTGAAAAAACCTTCCGCAATATGTCCAACGAGCATCTGGCCGGGGGACGCCCGAAGGTATTTATCCGACATGGTAGGATATTTCACCGTGACTTTTAAAATGCAGTTGTGAATCCGTTTTCGTGGTTTCGAAAGGTCGAGCTTTTAAATGACACACATTCTATCACATTCCAACGGAAAAGTAAATGGAACAAATTGAGTTTGAACGAAAGCTCAAAAATGTGCGAGTAGGATAAGTAAACAGAATTGTCAGAATCCCGTAGGCTCAGCAAAACACTCTCTATAAGATCGGTCATCGTCGTGTCCACAGCGCATGTGATGCCAGAACTGTTCGATGAACCACCAAGATCTGTCTGAACCGAACTCGATGAAGCAAGCATATTCCGCAAGCAGAACGGTGCAAAGTTCCACGAGAATCTGAAAATAATCTCTTGTGAACGCACTTGAATCGGACCATTGTTGCGTGACGTCGTGCTAAATCCAAGTCACTACAGGTATGTCTTACGGTTTTATAAAGATCATTGACTGCATGTGTAGGAGCCCATCGTTTTTCAGCACGCGCAGCCATTCGAGCATGATCGCTGCGGTTGATCTCTTGCCCAGCCAAAAAGTCGGCTCTAAGCTGAAAACACCGTCAAATGCTCCATCTCCATATTCTAGCTGACTGAAATTGTCCACTAATATACACTGGACTTTTGACCAAAACTTGGAGTTGGATATGACGTCATTGGCTGCTTGTACCTGATAAGTGCAAATCAAGTACCGTAGTGGAAGAATCTCATTAAACACATTTGATTTCAAATACTGACTTTTAATAAGTCATCGTCGATTATCATGATCCGGCATCCAGTCGTGTTGTGAATAACAAGAGTTTGCTCGGGAGTTCCCGCTCCAATAAATAAAACAAGCGAGTCAGCCGTCAGTTTGTCTACTCCACTGATAAAACCAGTTAACTGTTTTGAGGAAGAAGAATTCTGTGGATGACCTTTTGGTGATGGGATATGGCTGTGGTGTTGCAACAAGTGTATGATTCGGAGGTCAGCCAAATTGAATATTTTTAAGGGGTTGATAAACAAATTAAATGAATATCCGATGAGATTTCTGATAGATTTCCAACGAAAGAGTGAGAGGAAGAGTGTGAGGATCCAGCGTAGCCATGGGGGCTCATTGCAGAATAGACTGCATGCCAGTGCGCCGAGAATGAAGAAGGTGATGGGATAATTCAAAGGAATGTAAAACATGATTTTCGGTGATTGCAATGAAGGTAGTTTCGAATTAGTCTCGAGTTGCAGAATCGATGGAGCAAGTCAACTGGAGCGAGTGGCTAGCGACGATTACATGGTTTACAGTACAGGTATACACGATTCAGTTGGTTGGGTTGGTAGGGCGACTTCACTCTTGAACTTGGTCAGTGTAACGTTCGGTGTAATCCGCAAGTACAGCACTGATCGAGAATGCGACTTTTTTGGACATTGGAGCGACTTTTTTTGGACATTCATAACTGTGTCTGAGATTCTGTTTTTTGGATCAAAAAAGTCACTAGTAATATTATTTCGTGCATTCCTCTACGTTTTGGGTACCAAGGTATAATTCTGTGAACAGTCCGAGTCACAAGAAAGTTGCCTGTCAGCAGTCATCGTAACAACACCTCGATCAGTGTACCATTTGGTTTGATATTAGCGGTGAGGTTTGACCTTTACTGTTTCTTTCTCGTCAGAAATCCAGTCAAGCTCGTTGCGCGAACTGAGAAAAAAAGATCACAAAATTATCACAAAATGTTTTTTTTGCGAATTTTCATTTTTCAGTCGTTCTTGCTCCCGACATGCCAAGAGCCTCAATTTAATAGATGGAGCGAACTAATGCACGATCGACCACTGAGACCAAGCTGCTTAGGTTCTTTCATAGCATGTATCAACAAATCTACTGGCACATGACTAAACCACTTCGCATACTAGGTTTTGACTTCTTCTTGAGAGGACTCTCTAGATCTCCAAGCCGCAGCTTAACTGATGGGATATTCCACCAATCCTGGCCTAAATTAATGAAGCGGCTGCGGAGAAAGGTTGGTTGCA
>JAQIWT010001635.1:0-10031 GCA_034696485.1 Isohypsibius dastychi
CTGGTCTCTATCGATTTACAATGGGACGGGCCGCGCCCCGCTGCAAATCCGTACTTTTGGAGACTCTCTCCCAAAAGCCCAAAAGTCTGTCTGGTCTCTATTAAATGCCTCTCGCTCACGTTTAATTTCGCCCACTCACACACCCACTCACTCACCCACTCGTCCACATGCTCACCCAGTCATTCACCCACCCAACACATTCGCCATGTTTCCTGTCTTCTGTTTTATTTCCATTCTCGACATTCATTTCGGACATCTTTGTTGTGTCTTACTTTCATTTTTTCTTCAGTCAGGAGTTTGTGTTATCCATCAGATCTACTATCCTTTGCTCTATTATTTCTCGTCCTCAAAAATGTTGATGTAAGTTGAGAATGTCTGTTATGATTTCCTGAATTTTCTGAGTCTAGCTCATAGACCTTTTAGCATCCCCACAACATTCTCTTATCGCTCGATATGTATGATATAATGACTTGCAAATGGGACTGAACTCTCTCCGGCCTATTTTAGGGATTTGAAATTCAATAAAATTTAAAACAACTTATTGACTGATGCCGCTTATTTAATTCAATTCTGTAACCGTTCTTTCAAGCCAGGACCTGACTTGTCAAAAAAAGAATTTGAGGGAACATAAGGACGGTCAGAATTAGACAGCCACTGATTTCAACGCAGACCCTCATTTTCGGAGAAAGTCGGAGAGCATTGTTTTAACATGTTCGAAATTCATCCGATAACTATCTTCAGCTTTACTCAGTGAAATCTTAATGAAATTGTGAAAAAAGGAACTCAATTCCATAGCAAATAAAGAATTTTCGAAGTTATGTAAGCATATGCGAATATACCACTATCTATTATTTCAAATTATGATCAATTTAATTCAAATCATAATTGCAAAAAAAATTGAAAAAAAAATGTATACTTATTAGTAATTAGCGTATATTGAGTGCTGATAAGCAAAGAAAGAAAACTTGAACTATTAAATCAAAAAATAATCATGGGTTATAAATTCAAAAAACCACTACAACACTACGAAAACGGAGGTCTTACAGAAATCCATAAATATACCCAAAAACGCTAGGGCTTTTTGTTATGACTGCCTCGGGGCAGTCATATTGTCCCCCCATTTATTATCAGGAACGACACTCGGTTCTGAACGGCCAGTTATTTCAACCAAATGTTGACCCACATTGAGAGGTGGTTCTCTGGGCCGTGCTAGGCGTGGAGAAGCATACGAAGTTTGAAACGTATGCCGAAAATAACTTATCAGTCCTTCATGGTAACCGTGAGTTAATATGGTAAGTATTTGGCTGAAATTGAACATTGCACTGGACGCGTCGGTGTGAACCAACTTTGTTTGTAGGATTATCGCAGTTTACCACTTTTATTCCTAACAGTAGCCGCCTAATGACGCAAAAAGCAATATAAGTAACAGTAAGAAAAACATTTTCCGGCAGCTAAGGTCACTTCTAACACGCGTCGGGTGTCGCCAACTGACTTCGCAAGATTGTCGCCCCCTGCCGCAAATCCTAAACTCAAATCCTAAACTTTTGAATACAGAGAATATTTTGGAATATTTTTCAAAAAAAAGAGGTAGTCTCCGACGATAGTTTCGGTTTATCACATCAAAGTGATAGTTATTCGGTTGAGTTAGTTCACAAAGGTACCTCCGACTTGGGGAGGAGGACGAAAATTCTGGACAAATTTGCAAATTATACAACGTTTTATAGCTCTGGACGTAATCAGTCGAAAGGTATGGTGCAAAATGCTTTTGGATTTGTGCAAGGATGAAAAAATGAAATAACGCAAATTTATATCAATTCTATTCAGGCCTAAGTGAAATTTATAAATCAGCAAACCGCGAGAAAAATAAGCAGAACGAAATGTCACCAAAACGGATTATGCACGATTATGCCTACCAGTTGTGAAATATGAATTTATGTAAATTGGAGTTTGTGTGTAAAGTGGATCCATGCTACGTAGCTGTTGCAACAGGAGATTAGGGAGTTTTGGGTATGGGCCACGCGCTTTCGAAAAAATGTCGCTAGCTTTCATTGTTTGGGTTTCTCTCTTTCTTGTTGGAGCACTGATGCTGGACCACTGATGCTGAAGCACTGATGTTGCTACTCCAAGCTCGTTTTCTGACTTCTTTAGCTCTGGCTTCAACGTTAGCTGATTTTCGCTCGAATCTTGGCATATGCTCGACCAAACATCAGGAGACCACCGTCATGAACCAAAATGAGAAGGACGAGTTGGAGATCGCTTGTGATTTGCGATGCATTTGATTTCATATTGATGCTCACTTGGAACCACATTTCATCTATCCACCAGCGTAGTGGGCACCTCTATGAGCGGACTCATTTTCCGATCTTCCACGTTAGAGATTCTGCGACAGTCCCTCCATGAAATGCGAGGATCTCTCCGATCATTGCCTGGTCTGTGATGATAGAAGTCGGTATCGTAGTTCAAATCCCTATCCCAATTGAACTTATCTCAAGCAAACAAACTATTTTTGCCAAGAATAAAAGGACGATTATTTATTCAATAATTGTTACTCCGTTCTCGGATTTAACTGCACCCCCTTTTCACTGCGCCAATTGGCTCACCAAGTGCGCAGTTGGAGGGTGCACTCGGGGCTAACGCATTGTGTGTGTGGTGAGCCGATCGATACAGCGAAAAGGGGGTGCAGTTAAATCCGAGAATGGAGTGAATAATAATTGACTGCCAATTATTCAGCTGCTCTCGCAATTACTAATCACTTATCAAATACCAATCGATTCTGAATATTTAGAAAAAAACACCACTCTTGAACCAACTCAAATTTCCTTAGTTACGAAAGATGTCGAATAGGTGATATTTGACAGACGGGCAGACCAACTGTTCAAAGCGCGCATTCAGTGATTTCCTAGCAAAACAAAGGAAAATAATCTATGTACGGAATCGAGCTGTTGAATAACAGCTACGCTGGCAATCGGAAGCCTTGTCATAGCGCGTGCACGGTCCAACGGATGAAAAAGGTCACCTTAATTCATCGCTCATTATTAATTGAGGTCCAAATTCAGAAAATTTTAAGGTTGATTTCCGATTGAAATCATACAATTGCTCACAGAACGAATTCATTACAATCCATTGATATTTCGTCATATTACGAAAAAAGTGCTGAAGGTGAATTGAAATAACCATAATCTCACGGGGCGAATTCACTTCAATCTATGAATATGACGTCATAATACGAAAAAATGCTGAAGGTTAATTATAATTACCACAATTCGATGTTTGCAAGAATTGTTCACATATTACACGCGTCAAAATCGAAATTTGTTCAAAAAATTGAAACTACAAAATGTGTTGATGGGCGTACGGCGAAGGTAACTTTGCGGCAGATGCGAAGGGGCTTATGCTTCGAACCGTTCTATTCATGAAAAAGTTCAACTACCGTACGTTGTAAACATAAATGTTTCGCTGAATAAAAATGTATTGGTCGTTTGGCTGATTTTAACAGGGAGATTCTATGATAAAGTATCTTGTTCAGATCATCACATCAAACAAGAATAACGAAATTACCAGCTGATTAATAATTAATGATTGATTTGACCTAATTCACCACGTAGATTTTCGATGTAGTAACTTATGACACCGAAAAAAAATAATTTGCTAAATAAGATTTAATTCTGTTGTATTCAGCTGTTTAGAGACTCATCCATCGTCTGACTTGTTCTTCTTCAGAATGCGAGCTAGCGGGTGCTGACAGAGACTCCAAGCGATATAACACCAATAAAATAGTGAATCCTTCCAATAGCTTGGTCGTTCGCTTTGGATAAATTCGTTATTGTCGTCATCGCTGATCTAGGACCATATTACGATTTGGACTATAACGGTAATACGACGCACCAAGCAATCGCTTGAAAAGTTTCAGTCAGATATTCTTGAATGCAGTTGGAGCGAATATTTCTTATGGTAATAGAAAAATAACAAGATTATTACGGGTTTTGATCTTCTATTGAACGTGCACACCAAAATATAATCATGGTAGTTATGGAATATTTTATCAAGTAGCTCTTAACGAACCTGTTCTGTAATAACAGTTCTTATGTAAAAAAAAAACACGGAATTCCGACACTGAGCTGGTTTTCAACAAAATGTCAAAACAGTTTAAGAATTTGTTATGTACTGGTCGTTAATATCAAAGCAGAAATCCAAATGAGCGCAGAATAAAAGCTTGATGCAGGAAATCAGCAAAGACGAGAACAAGAGCAGGAATGCTTGTGATTTAATCCGAGTTCACTTCCGGTACAATTTGATTCATTACTGTCCTCCTTGTTTCGATCTACCTGACAAACCCAAAGAATGTACACCAACGGAATTACTAACGATAAAAAGCAAGATTCTTTCAGCTCATGGCAGCAAAACGGAATGTAGCCAAAGCGAATCATCAACGTTAATAAGTAATTTATGTTTGATTCGTTATCCTCAAACGCTGTTCTGTTTCTAAACGCGCTTAAAGGTGATTCAATTTGGAGGTACGGTATCAACTCTACACGTACGTAAATATAATCATCATCATATTTATTTAATTCGCACGCTGATAATTAACATAAGCTAAATCGAATTGTTTATTGCTAGTTTTCTTCAGACTTATCTTGCAGAGTTGAATGTTAAAGTGCGCGTTGTTTATTAACATGCCCAGAGGGCATGAGTGAAATGACAAAGGTGCGCGCGTTGATTATTAACATGCCCGCAGGGCATGAGTGAAATGACAAAGGAAGGCATGACGTACTTACGCGCATAAAAGGCTAATCTACGATGAATAGATTCTTTTCATTCGAACTTCTAACTTCCAGTTTTCTTGTACAGGGCTAGAGTGTCCCATTGAAAAGGCTTGAGTGGAGTGAGTGGATATGCCTGAAAGGTAAAAGTACGATGAATAGATTCTTTTCATTGGTCATCCATTCGACCATGAATAAAGATTGAAATTCAATTGTCTCGCTTTGAAAGGGTTTTCTACACTTTACTTTTTTGCTTTGCTTAAACTAGGATGAATGGATTCTTTTCATTCGAACTTCTAGTTTGAACTTTTTCTAACAGCTCAATAGGGCCCTAGTGCCCACTTTTTGCGAGGTGCGATACAAGGTCCCCCCCCCCCCCCCCTTGCACGAAATTGCAATTGCAAAAACGTAATTGCACGAAATCGATTAGTAATTAGCTAAAAATCATGAATAATTAGAAACCGTAATTGCACGAAATCAGTGACAGATTTAAATTCATGAATTCATCAATTCATTGATTCATTATTTATTCATTGATAAATTCATTAATTCCTTAATTCATTGATAATTAAATAATTTGAATACATTCCTTAAAATCAAAAACATCGGCATACTAGTAAATAATTAGCTATTGCTGATTTGGCTCCACTTGATAGTTCACTGAGTTTTTGTTCGTTTTTTATTTCTATCTCATCACTGATTAGTATGCTTACAGTGATTTGATGCAATAAATCCATGATTATAAATCAGTTTTTCTAGAGGTCACGGTTTTACTAAGCGTCTAAAACGAGAGAATGAATATTTGACAACAGCGTTAAGACGTATTGAACCAAACAGCCTGACGCCCATGTTTCGATCAAGCAAATTTCAAAGCAAATTCTTAATGAGAAATTCCACGAGGTGCTTTTTTAAATTCCACCCTGGTGAAGATTTTGTCCCAATATCAGTTCTTCTCATGAGGCTTGTAGCAGTGAAGAGTGTTCTGAAACACTTCTCACGCTCTAGTCGATTTATAGTTTATTTCTCGTTTCAAGGCTCATTATTTATTAGAATACGCTAATTACAAATAAGTATGCAAGTTTATTTGATTTTATGTTCTAAATTTCAAAGGGGTGGCGTGGTATATTTTGTAATGAAAAATCTTTGCGACATTCACCAATTATTTTTTTTTACTACTCCAGAATCAAAACTTGAGTAAGCTTAGCAGCGAAAAAAACTGGAGCGTGTTGTTGTCACGGTCTTTTCTATTTGTGGCTTATTGTGAAGTGGAAGTGTTGAATTGATCAGTTGTTAAAGTTTGAGAAATTGCCATTCCATAATGGTTCTCGTTAGTCCCAGCTGCAACATTTGGAATTCGCTGTTCGCTGTTCGACGTCGAAGTTGAAAATATCGTTTCTTTCGTTGCTGACTTCCTGCGTGTTTGTTCCCGATTCATTTGTTGAAAATTATTTGATTCCTTTTTGACAGTTATGAAATTACTCTTCTAGTTTTAAATCCAACCAATCAAGGCTTTGATTTATTATCACTTTTTAAATTTTCGGTGTTTTTCATGCGAACGTTATCTTCATAAAAGCTTTGTAACGAGGGTTTTCTGGGCTTTTGAATTCAGTGATGTGATAAGTTCAAACAAAAATAAAATGAACTACTACAAAAGAATTAAAAGATGATCAATATAAGTAATATGAAGTTTTATTATGCAAATTCAGTAACGGCTGATTTGGAAAGTAGGGAACTCAGTCGAGAAAGCATCACAACTCTACAGAGGCGGAGCTTGCACGGAATCCATCATTTATTATTTTAACTCCTGTCTATTGATCGATCCGTATACTAATTAGTAATGAGAACTAAATAAACCTTCAAGTCAGATAATAATTATGGTGAATAAGGCTGAAAAACGAACAAAACACTGCAGAAAGGGACCTGGCTCAGAATCCGTAATTCATCATTCAGTCCATCAAATCAGAACGATCTGTTTCCTCATTAGTAATTGGCTATCTATCTGAAAAAATTCATATGCACAGCCAAATTTGGGACAATTTTATAATTTTCAATAATTTAAACTCGGTCATACCGAATCGTCATAAGTAATGAAAACTGTGTAGTAACTCGTATGGCAGGTTCTTCTTTGCTGTTCAGTTCCAGCAGATGCTGATGATCTCTTCGTGCTTGGGCTCTGGTCTTTTGAAGCCGAAGCTGCCCGAAGTATACTCTATTCACTAATTAGTACACGTTGTTTATTCGAGTTGATTTGAAATATTATTTTGAATAGTGATAGTAATAATTATTTGAAATAATAAATTTTAGTATATTCATATATTCTTATCTTACTTCAAGCATTCTTTTTTGTTGGGAATTGATCTTTTTTTTCGCTGAATCGCCATCAAGATAATTCATCCGAATTTCGAATTATCCCCATTTCACGCTGGCATTTTTACATACGAACATCAGCAAAAATGTTCGAATTTCGGAAGAATCCATACAAAAAATTCAGAACCAATCAAAAAATTTCTATGGTTACAGCACAAGGAATAACTGTAACTTCAAACAAAAATAATAACGAAGGAAGACAAATAAAAATGCTTGTCATATGACAAAGAAACGAAATATGTGCCGTAGCAAGAGGTAGAGAGAGATATTAAATAAAATGAACCATAATAAAACTGAATCCAGAAAAGATGGGGGGACATTATATTTGGGAGAACCTCGAGGTTCTCCCGAATATCAAAAGACCTCGAGGTTTTTTGCAGGTATATTTTGCGCTGGTTTTTCGCTGCTCAGATTGCCCTGTAGTAATAATTTATTTTGACAGATAAATGATTCCGTGGCATCGAACAAAGTCAAGTTCAGTACGTGAGCTATACTTAATCCATCTTTTGCCATGCCCGAATCGAGCTGCGGTACCTCAAAGATGAACCGTTGCTGCCCGGTTATCAGTTCGTTCCGAACAGAAACTGCGACAGAAGAAAAATGTTTCATAAATTTCCACTTGAGCGATTGTTTCAGAATATACAGCTGTATGTTCTGAGGCAGCAGTGACAGGGGCAGGTTCATCAAGGTTGAAAAATTCTGCAAAATACAAAAAAACGCTCAGCGAGCAAATAACGAAGTGTTCATAACGAATTCCCACGGACACAAGAACAATTTTGGTTTTTTCGTCTTGTTCACAGTAAAAGATGTAAACTGAAAGAAGATGACCATAGATTTCGTAACCAACGTGATTCCGACAGAATATGACAGAGGAGAGAAACTGCGCTCCAATAATCCTCCAATAATGAACTCCAGCTATCCATCAACGATTGTTAATACCGGGTGGCGTTTGTCTTTTTGGCTTCACGTCGATTTGGAACAGAATTCGGCAGCTGAACATATCATGAATTAACTCACACAACGCAGCTCATAGGCTTGCAGGACGAAGCTGGCGGGCTTTGTACACGGGAGGGTACAGTATATCTGATAAGATGCCGGATCAAGTTATTTTCCAGTGGAATGTCCAACCAGGCCGTTACCTAATCATTCCTCGAAGAATGAACCGAGAGGAAGAAGATTGTCCGTACTTCCTTCGAATTTGTTTTCAGACGAGCGCCACTATGAGGTAAGCATGCATCTGAGGTACAGTGCCTAAATATTCTCGAACTTTTCGATGTTCCGGTAAAGCACCCTGTTGCGCAATAGTTGATACGTTTCATATTTATTTCATACTTCCATACGTTTTGACATCGACTCCAGGCTAGGTCGAGGACGAACACTAGATCCCCCGCTCTGGCAGGGGGGGGGGGCAAAAAATATGAATTTGAGTTTACATGACACTTGGTCTTGGTCAACTGACGTCACTTCTTTGAACCAGTCTGCTAGTTCAAAGAGATATAGGAAGGTCACTCCACATGCCCGTAATTCCTCCCCCCCCCCCCCCCAGGGCAGAACCTGTGGAAACTTCACAATTTCTTAACAGATAGGATTCACAGTGGTAGTGTTCACTAGTCAGGCAGGGCGAAACTTCAAGTTCAGAACTTCTCAAGACGAGCTTCGTGACTCGTCTGGAGAAGCTATGCCAGCCCACAAAACTTCTCTCCGCCAACCTGGGAAAAGTCTCGTCGTGGGAGGAGCTAAGAGTTCTGAGTGAAGTTTTACTGGTGAACACTTCTACTTCATGACGTTAAACGTGCGTTGCTCACGTACCAAGCACAAGCACTTTGTCTGTGACGGGGTGGGAGTGGACCGTGTGATGGCCAGCCTAAGAGAAGGCTGGCCTTATGAGGGTTAGATTTACACTCATGTTGTGTAATAGAGGGCCAGAAGACTTTTTTCAAGGCTTTCATCGCTTCCGTGTAGATACGAGCTCGATGCGAGACCGTGCATCTAGTACCTCCCACCCTCGTAGTTCTACTCCATTCTCTTGTTGCTTCACCTCGAATTGTACGATAGAGTGAAAATCCGGGTAATCAGTCAGGACTCTCAAAGTGGCTTTCAATTCATTCTAAGATATCTCCCATTTAGTAAGATGACATTCATGCCTGTCAATCTGTCATGAACAAAACAACAGCGAAGATGAATTTGTTCTCGGCAGGTTGCTGTGGTAAATTAGAGGTGACAGTTTTATTATAGGGAAGTGGATGATGTTTTTGCGTACAATATAGACGAAAAAAAGTATGAGGTATGTTCCATATTACTGCATCTTGATTTACTTCAGTTATAAAATCGAAAACTTGTGTTCTTTAGGAGGATTTGTTGAAAAGGCCCTTCGTTGTTCCAGTCGAGGGACAATTTGCAAGCGACGGGATTGGAAAACTTGATTTCGCAATGATATTTGGAAAACATTTCGGCCAACCTGGTAGGTAATTTTGTGATATAATCACGTTTACACGGGTCTCCGCACCTTGGGGATGGGGTGGGGGGGGGGGGGGCTAAAAAAACTAGAATGGAACTTAAATACGTAGAGCCAAATTCATCTTCCTTTCGTTATTAACCACAATCTAGCCCGCTCTGGCATGTGCCAGGTCTGAGGGACGTTTTTTTCGTTGGCGTTCTCTTATGTTTGAGTTTTCTTCAGTTAACTGTGATTTGAAGCGTATGACTAATGTGTCAGACATTGAGTTTGATTTGGATGTATTTGTAGAGTTCCCCTTCGACGGATTCACACCGGAGACTTTGCGTGTTGCGTTTATGTTCGCGGACTTGGACAAAAATCGTGTTATATCTAGTGTTGGCACGATATGATATAAATATCGATATTTCGATATGATATTGATATATCGATATTTTTTTCGGGATATT